>JACDJE010000112.1:0-57737 GCA_016647715.1 Pavo muticus
TTTTTTCCCTCGCTCTTCCGTTTTTTTTTCCGGGGCCTGTGCCCCCCTGTCACGGACTTGTATCCAGAGATAACCCGTGACAATCCCTCAAAGTTGTCTCTCCTCTCACTGGAGGCATGGGGAGGTGCCCAGGGCAAGCAGCCTGAATCATCTGAGGATGGCAAGGCACCTGGTATTTTTGCTGTCACTGTGCTTATTCTAAAAGCCTAAGCAGGTCCTCTGCCTCCCGAATCCAGCTCCTCCAAGATGCACTTTTATGTAGGAATTGGTACTGAAAACTGCTCTGTAGAGGCAGCACCTGATACAAGGCATGTAATTTGCTCCTCTGAAAGTGGAGTAGTTGTAGAGCTAGACTCACTGCTGATATAATAACTGTGGTGACCTCATCAGAATCTTGCCAGCCCACGCCCACAGCAGCCAACTGTCCTCGCCACGTCTCCCCTCGCATTACCAGCCCTATCTTTGAAACAAAGACATAATTGACAAGTGTTTGTCCATTTCTGTGGATAAAACAAGCACATACAACACACAGCACATACAGAGATGCAATTGGGTGTAAGATGAGGCAGATAATTGATCAAGTGCTGGCCACCAATGTCCCCACGCTAATAAAATGATCAGTGGTGATAGTACGGATTTACTTAAGATTTAGAAATGAAATAATAATGGGGCTTGAACTAGATGGTCATTGGATGTAATGGGCAGAGCTGTTGGAGCGGGTCCAGGAGAGGGCCATGAGGATGCTTAGAGGGCTGGAGCACTTCTCCTTTGAAGAAAGGCTGAGGGAGCTGAGCTTGTTCAGTCTGGAGAATAGAAGGCTCCTGGGAGACCTCGTTGTGGCCTTCTAGTATTTGAAGAGAGTTTATACATAAAAGGGAGACTGACTTCTTACACAGTATGATAGTGATAGGACAAGGGGGAGGGGAAATTTAGGTTAGATGCTAGGAAGAAATTCTTTACTCAGAGGGTGGTGAGGCCCTGGCACTGCTGCCCAGAGAGCTGTGGGTGCCCCAACCCTGGAGGTGCTCAGTGCCAGGTTGGATGGGGCCCTGAGCAGCCTGAGCTGGTGGGGGCAGCCAGCCTATGGCAGAGGAGTGGAAATGGATGATTTTTAAGGTCCCTCCCAACCAAAACCATTCTATGATTCCATGATTTCCCTGTATACAGTGCTACAAACCCTGTTTGGTATGTGCAGAAGATACCATGCATCAGATGCTCCTTGTGGACTTCTTAGGCAGGACAGCACATTTGCAGCTGTAATGCAGGTTGTAATTGGAAAGGCAAATGGACAGACACATCTGCCTGTCACATGTTGGGTCAATGAAATGCAGAAGTCCTGGCCCTGTTTTGCAGGCTCAGCCACTTGATCATATTACTGCACTAATTTTTTTCCTGCTTTTCCTGTTGTAATGCTATTATTGTCTACTTAATAAACTGCATGTATTAATGACCCATTAACATCTTCCAGAGAAATAAAATGAATTGGAAGTTTCAATCTCTTGAAACTTTAACCAGAAACCTAAAAGTAAAAACCTTAAAAGACTCAAATTCCAACATAACAGAAGCTCTCTAATCTATAACTCAATTTCCAGCTAATCTATAGGTACTCACAGTGGCCTGTTTTCCTTTGGTCTGTATTTATCTCTTCTTTCTGAGTTTATACTGAACGGGATATATTGCTTGAGCCCATCAAAAAACTAAAATCTTATAGCAAAATATTTTGTTTCAGATGGTTTCATGTGTTGCAACACAATTGATCTGGAACTGTTCCCATCAGCATTTGGATGATAGAAGTGTGAAGATGTCTATCGAGTTTCTTTTTTACTGCATTATCAGTGCTGATCAGTGACAATTCTCTTACAAAGAACCCGGTGGTGGGCTGTAAAGCTGTTGTAAAACATCCAAGAACCAGAAAAAACAAAAAAACCAACAACAAAGAACCAAATTTCTTTCAGCTAGGCCCAGGAAATGCATTACACCCCGCTGTAAGGAATAGGTGTACTGGCCGAATCATTGCCATCAATACACCCACAGCTCAGACTCTTATTTTAGGTGTTACACTTCTCAGATAAATACACTCTAAATACATCAGAGAAAGTGAGAGCAGGAGCACAAAGCTCAGCTCTGGAAGGTCTTCTTTTTTTGTGTGGCAGCAGCTGTGTTACAGTGATTTTGCATATATTCAAGCCAAATTTTTTGGATGGAAAAGAAGTGAATCAGGCACCTGCAACATGGAGATAAAGAGATCTAGATCAAGGTGTACCTGAAATTCATGGTTGAGTCAAGGGAAGAACTTACAGACCAGCATGACAACATCCAGAGGTAAAAGAGACATTCATCTGAGTACCATGCTTCCCTCTGATAGTGTCTTGCTGGCAGCTGTTATAAATTAAATCATTTTTGGTCAGTGGGAGGACACCTTCCTATCTTATTTATTTTGTACAGTTTGTGCAGAAATTTCAGCAAAACTCTTGCGGTTATCCTCAGCTTCTTGAGGGGAGCCAACGTGACTGTACTTCATTTTTCTTGTTTCCAAACCTGAGTTTCCTTACTGTTTTGAAGATATTTAACAGTGTTGAAAAAAAGATCATAGTAGCAAGCTAAATGAAGAAGTGTCCTTTGCTTTGGTGATCTTAAGATTTCAGGATCTGTTGAGTTCAGGCTGACACACTGAAACGAGTAGTTCCAACATTGATATAATAAATCAGGAGCTATTCATGAAGATGGTTATGCCTGGAGGCTAATACATGAGCACAGATTCACAAATCTGAGAGGCTGTGGATGCCCCATCCCTGCAGGCATTCAAGGCCAGGCTGGATGTGGCTCTGGGCAGCCTGGTCTGGTGGTTGGTGACCCTGCACATAGCAGGGGATTGAAACTAGATGATCTTTGAGGTCCTTTTCAAACCAGGCCATTCTATGATTCTGGCCCTGATGTCTTGAAATATTTAGGACTCCAGTCTTGAGCTTATGAAGGAAACTTCACCATTTCCCACAAAGCCATCCATGGGAAGAGATGAGGTTTCTCCTGCTTTTCCTGCCTGTTTTCCCCTTTCTTTTTTGTACTTACATGACTTTGAATACAGTCCTACCACCTCACAAGAAGGGGTCTCACACAGCTTGCTATGAGGTTTTCAGCAACTGGGACTTGGCAGCCCACTTGTTTTGTGCTCTGGGAAGCTAACGGTTCAAATCCTTCCTAAAGAAATGTGAGATGAAAGGGTCAGCAGCCTGCATCTTTTTTTCTTATAAATACCCCCTGACTTCTGGCATTGTGGAGGGAGGAAAAAAACAAGCTGCTTGCCGTGCTGGCCCCCTTCAGACATCAGTTCACAGTCTTTCTCCTGACTTGAGGAGTAGCCTGAGAAGGAAAGAGAGATTTCTGAAGTGAAAAGTGCCCTATGATGAGATACTGGAGCCAAAGAGACACAGACTGCTCCCGGACTCCCCGCCTGTGGATAAGAAACTCCAGTTGACACTTATGAGTGAGTGGGGAAAAAATGCCTTAAACCCATGTGACGCTTATATAACTTCAGTCCTGGGATGTTTTTCTCACAAAGGAAGGACAAATACTGCCAGGGGCAGCTTTCATGATAAAAGCAAGCCAATAATCTCTGAAAATGGAGAGTTACTAAAAAAATAGCCTTCAGGAGAAGCCAGGACATTCCGTGTCAGGCTTGTGTCCCTCTTGACTGTAGTAGGGCAGTGAGCTTGGGTTGCTGCTGGTGAGTCCCAAAAGTGCCACAAGTCTATGATTACAAGTATTTTGGAGGATACAAGAGATGGAAAAGCAGGATTTCATCGAATCATAGGATGGCTTGGGATGGAAGGGACCTCAAAGATCATCTAATTCCAAGTCCCGCGCCATGGGCAGGGTTGCCAACCAGTAAATTAGACAGTAGATCAGGTTGCCCAGGGCCCCATCCAGCCTGGCCTTGAACACCTCCAGGGATGAGTGTTGTTGGGGAGGATGTTGAAGACTGGATGTACATGAAAAGAAGGAGAGGAAGGTGCCATTCTACGAATGGGGACTGACACCTTATCTTCAGAGCAAAGGAGTCTTCACTTTGCTGAGTGAGGTGAGCCTAAGGTGGTAGTTTTGGTGGGAGCTTCCTAAAAACATCAAGTCTTCCGTACTCCATAGCTTTTGCTTGACCTCAAGAAGCAGACTGGGAGACCACAGGAGGACTGGAGCAGACAACATCCTGAGGTCCCTTCCAACCTGAACTTTTCTTGTTCCTATTGGTGTGATGTAGAAGTAGATGATTAGATGCAGTCACTGATGGTGCACATTTGCAGCTCTGGAATACATGATAAATACAATGAAAGGAGATGGGAGGATGGTCAACATGGGCCATCATGCTGAATGCAGACCATGAATATAGACCTATCTGCAAGTCTTTTGCCAGATGATCCTTTCAAAGCTGCTGGTTGATGGCCCATTGGATGATGCTGATGATTTAAGTCTGACACATTGCACTCAAGGGTAACTGCTGGATTGAGACCAACCTTACTTAGTCAAATTTAGGCATTTTGGTGCAGATGTCAACAATAGAGATTGTTCAGAGCAACCACCTCCTCTAGATGTTTACTCCCTGCTTAGCTTTGGAAGGGCAGTAGATGCCTCCAGAGGAGTGACTGATACATCTTACCAGATACAGGCAAATTTCTGCTTTGGACTTTGTCTCCCAGGATCCAGTCTTCAGTCTCCCTGATTTCTTGGATGATTGGTCACTTGCTGTCTACATGCCACAGATTGGTGTCTGGAGGCAAAATAAGTGGCTGTGGAAGTTAACATGCTGAAAAAGAATGGACCTTTATGCTTTCAGAAAAGAGTGCATATGTCCCCTGTGAAAATATTTCTGTACCATTATTTAATACCAGTGAGTCCCAGCTTGCTCCAGGGCCAAGAGACTTCATAGAATGTCACAAGTTGGAAGGGACCCATGAGGATCATCGAGTCCAACTCCTTGAGTTCAGTCTAGGAGTTCTACAAGACTCACCTCAAAGACGCATTTCCATCTCAGCATTAAGGTCCTACATACAAGCTTTCAGCTGCTTTGCATCTGCTTTCCTGCCATATCGCTATGTATGCTATCCTATGTGGAAACTGATACAAGGTGGCAGGAAACCATGCATCACGTATGTGTCCTGCACAGTGACAGCTCCCTTCTTTGGCAAGCTGTGGGCTGCCTGAGCCTGGCATCTACGTTTGAATCACTCTTGTATTCCTCCTCTAAATCCCCACCTGAGGTCAAGCTTTGAAAGAAAGGTCAGCAGTATTTGAAAGCTGCTCAGAAAGAGACTGAATCACGTAGTGATGAGTCATGTGAAAATTAAATTGATGCAAATGTTAATTTGAAGACTTGAAAGTCTGGAGAGGATTCCGGCTGGACCATGAGTTTGGTGCTCATGCAGCTGTGCTTCCGTCGGTGTGGAGGAGGTTTTGCAGCAGGTAAAAACAGGGTGGGAGAGGTGTTGTTAAGCCAGAACAATCTCTTTTTCCCCCCTGAGTCTGACTCATCACAGGTTTCTTGCAGGAGGGGAAGCTCTGCAAAGAGCCTCTAGCATCCCCATGCTGCTGCATGGCAGCACGCTGAGTGTGTGGGCTCAGTTCTGGGTGTGTGACCTTAATTCTGGGCTTTGGGTTTTTGTTATCAGCATCCAAGGTGCTGGGCATGGTGCTGCCGGCTGGGCACTTCCAGCTCTCCTCATAAATCATTAACTACTCCAGAGCGATCGCTGAAGCGTGCAAGGATATCAGCAATTACCTCATGCCCTAGAGGAGCAGATCCTGTTGGACAAATGAGAAAGTATCTGGGGATAACTATATAACTAGAATAATTAAATGCTCTTTTATGCTTGTTAAATTCAGGGTTATATTCATGATTTTCCCCTCACCCCAATCAAACTGGGGGTAATTAACTTGAAGGCATCATTACCGGCACTGACTCACCTCGGTGTTTGCATGAGCACAGTGGAGTGCTGATGGGTTTTATTGCACGGACATGAATGTAAAAGCGAGTGCGAGGAAAAAGAGAAACAGAATCTTTGTCGCATACAGGCAAGGGAGAATCTTCAGGTGGTGAACTGAGCTCTCACCCTTTGGGTGATGGCACCACTGAAGATGCTCTGCAGCAGTGTCCAATGGATGCTGACTTCTGCTCAGTGTTCTGAGAGAAATCCAGCTAAAGGTGGCCATGTCAGAGTGCCACATCAAGTGGCTTTTGAAATGCTTTTTATTTTCAGATTGGGATTTAATGCAGAAATGGGATTGTCAGACTCAGAGCCTACTTCAAAAACCTGAATTGTTTCTATCTTTAGAACCGGCCACCAACCCTTGGGAGTTCTGTTTGCCCCTTGGAAGAAGAAAAGTTCTGGCCTGCTACACTTGTCTGAATTGTCTTCTTTTTCTTCTTTTTGTAATTATTATTCTTTATTGTCTCGCAGCTCAGAAAGCAGATGGAAAATACTTTCCAATAAGATTTATTATATTACTTGTATACCTAATTAGGCAATTGCTATGCATTTCTTAATCATGTATATTACATTATTTCAGCACTCTGAATACCATTCACTCTGAATACCATTTCTGGGCATCATTACAGGCCTCTAATTAGCAAACAGGAGTTGAGAACTTAATGGGTTACATTCATAATCAAATGCTAAGTGAAGCACACACAGCTTCCTCAAAGACGACACAGCTCTAACAACAGTGTCTTCGTTATATATGTAAAGTTTGTCTCTATTGATATAAGTAAGCACAGAGGGCTTTGTAAAAGCTCTATAGATTTCTTACATTCTCAATTTCTACTTTTTCCAGCTGATCCAGACTGTAGTTAACCGTGTTATTACTTCGTTTAGGAACTGACAGAGTTGAGCAGGCTCAACGCAAGTAGTTCTAAATCTTGGCAATCAAAAACTGATCTTTCTGGTGGCTTCAGTGTTCTTGCAGACCTCCTCTCCCCTGTCTGTTTCTCTGTTTAAGCCAGTTTCTTTGCTCTAGAGGAGGCTGTGTGGTGTTTTCAGGCTGGAGCAGAAGCCCTGGGATTCCCATGGGAGAGGATGAACTCAACACGTTTTCCAGCCAAGGAATGTTCAAGCCAAATAATTTGGACAAAACTGGAAGTACTGAGATAGAACTGAAATCTCTGATAATCAGCCAAAGCTAAGGGAGCTGTTAAGTACTGAGGGACAAGTTCTGCTTGTCCAACATCATCTCACTCTGCAAATAGCTCCACTAACATTCTTGCAGGGAGGGCATGACAGGAACAGCTACAATTTAAAATAATTGTTTTGCTTAAGCAGGAAAACACGATGAAACAAAAGTTTCTCAGGCTACACAGGCCTTGTCAGTCTGATTTTATCCTAGAAATAAATATAAAATAAAAAAGGTATCATAAACAGAACCTACAAGATGTAACGTCAAGAGTGGAGATTTTCCTTTTTCCATCTTTTCCACCCAAGAAGGGAAATTTTCTGGGCTCACCCAGTCTATTAGGTTCCATTCAGTAACAAGCCATGCTGCCAGGTGCCAGGTACCAGGAGTTTACTGTACATGGCAAATAAGCTGATGCGTGGCTTGGTGCTCCCAGTCCCAGAAGTGCAGAGCTCGGCTTTCATCATGAACCCTGGTGATGGATGTGGAGTATAAGGACGTTGGGCTTTGCCAAAACCCAAATTCCCATCAGCTAGGAGGCAACTACAAATGAAGAGCACATAGTCCTAGCACTGAGATCTCGGTGGTTGAGGAGCTGTGATGGTGAGGGCTGGGATGGGGAGGATGGAGTAGGCACGGGGTGGGAGCAACAGCAGGGTGGGGAAAATGCACGAGTGCTGTGCGGAAGCACAGAGCATCCAGCAACTCTGGGCACTTAGGTGTGCATTATCATCCCTGCCACTCTCTGCCTTTTAACTTCCATTTTTTTCCTTTCATTTTGTTTTATTGGCTCTTGCTGGGCCTCTGTAAGAGAAGGGAAATGCGTGTGGGAGGAGCGAGGGGGAGGTTATAGCAATGCTGCTGTTCAAGACAGGGCTAATGGCCCAGAGATTTGATAAATAATTCTGTTTAATTTAAGCCTCAGGAGCTTCTAATCGAATTGTATCACCTGTGGTTCTACTGCTTTTTTCCAAGACGGAGAGAAGGAAGGAAAAAACCTGGTAGAAAAAGCTGACCTTTGCTACCAGCAGTGGTGAATGGAGGCTTTCCAAGTCTGCATGAGCCTTGGTGAAGCTGAAGGGACATGCAGTGTCCATAATAGCATTTTGCCCTGGAGAGCCCAGAGGATGGATGCTGCAGCCAAGGTGCTGTGGGAAGGATCCAGAGCGGCTGATGAGGTTATCATGGAACCAAGGCAGCTAAATACACTGCGGGGGGATGGAGAGCAGCAGCTCTGTGTTGCTCAGTGGTCTCCCAAAAATTCAGCCCAATAGCATGTCCCAGCTTTTGCATTTCTTTCCATCAGCCCAGCAGGAATGTAAAGCTAAAGGTGAAAGCGTGAGCCTTTATGCTGTGACATCCATGTACTGTAACATGGATAGGGAAATAACAGCCCATCCTGTCATGATAAGGGCTGCCCAGTATCAGAGTATCATAGTTCCAGTGCTTTTAAAAGGAAAAGTGGAGATTTAAACCAAAACAATGACTTCTTAAAGGTGTGCTTCTTTACACTGGTTGAAACTGGGATCTGTGTCCCAGGAGTTACCTTTTAGCAACACTTTGAAAACACCTGGGGCCTCAGGCTTGGGAAGCAAAGCCTGAAGGCTGCTAATGACCTGGAAGAGGACAGAGATTTATCCTCAATGGACTTGCAGCAAATCTGAAAGGAATAATTGCATCTCTATTTTAGGATCTTAGTGCAAATTCTGCAGATGTCCAGCTCCGTATCACAGGGTTTGATTCGTGGACAAGCACCTTTTTTCCCACTCTCCTTTATTCAGAGCTCTGCTAAGGTGGGGAAGGGCAGGACGCAGTGGTCCCAGAAGCAGCCTTAGTCTCTGCTGCTCACACCGCCCATCAGAGAGTTACCACTCTCTGTTAAAACTGAAATGCAGCCAGGAACAAAGCAGGCTGCGAGCACTATGAGCTAAGCTAGAAAAAGGCATCCTTATTTTGAGTTAAAAATAAAAAAAGGAAAAGAAAGAGAAGTCATCAGGGGGCTAACAGCTAGTCCTGTCCCTTCAGAGTCCCTCTGAGGGATGTTCTTCCTCTGTTGAGACCAAAGAGCGGGGAAGCCCTTAAAAACAAACCTACCCCATGCAGCTCCACACACGGCTGTCTGCTGCAATCAGATCAGGACAGCCAAAAGCCTGCATCCAAACTGTGATGCATGGGCTTTTGAAGATGCCATGTGAGAGCAGGCATCTGCCTTCAGGAGCCAGTCACAGGGTGAGGAGCAGGGTAACTTTTATTTTAGCAAGGACAGGGACAAGGAAAGACCACAGAGATAATCTGATTTGCCTTTCTGCACAGAGCGAGGTCATGAGAATGCACCCAGCTGCCCCTGCAGCCATCCTGTGCTTTTTGGGTGCAGTGACGGGCACCGGGGACACCATTTATAATTGCTTCCCACCTCCACATGTGTGCATCTTCAGATTTCAGAAGATCACCATGAAGAGCATCACATCAGAGATGTACAGCCTGCATGGCTGCACCTGGGATGTGACACATTTTGGGGAGGCTGAGCACATACTCATGCAATGCTGACCCCTTCATTTGCCTGCCATCAATATTTTAAAATCACAGAATATCCCAAGTTGGGAGGGACTCATAAGGATCACTGAGTCCAATCCCGGCTCCATACAGCAGCACCCAAACCCAACCCTGTGTCTGAGAGCGGCACTCAGGGCTGTGCCCACTGCCCTGGGCAGCCCATTCCATGCCCACCGCCCTCTGGGGCACAGCCTTTTCCTCACCCCCAGCTGCCCCTCCCCTGACAGCTCCATGCCGTTCCTTCAGGCCCTGTCGCACCTCTACATCATAAGCACTGCCCATTCAGTTTGGTGCTGGTGAATAATTTAAAAAATGCAGCCCTGGTTATACCTACTGGACTTCCCCAAGAATATTCTGCTCATAAATATCCCCCCGAGGCCAAGTATGCCAACCATACACAGCCTTCAATTTGAAGCTAAATTTACTTTCCTTTCTTGTATGTCAGCCTATTTGAATTACTGAAACTATCAAGGAGGCGGATGATTAGTGCAGCGTGTGCACCCATATTTCAGTTGCAGTTAGCTAGTTTCACAAAGCAAGCCACTCTTTCTGAATCAAAACAACCCTAAGTTTATTTAATGAAGCCAAACACTCTATTTAAAAAAAAAAAAAAAAAGGCTGTGAATACAATCGTTATAATCCAATTCTAGAAGAACTAGGACAAAGATCAATCCAGGAATTCATTAAAATCCCTCTGTGTCAGGATGACCTTTAAGGTTTTCTACTCATCTACATTTTCAAATTTTTAAGCCTTTTTTTTTTTTTAACACAGAATCTTGGAGTGAGCATGGAAGCACAAATCTTACCGGTTGCTTAGCAAATGGAGAAATTCTGACTGCTTTATATCTACATACTTTATTGGGCATGAGGTTAACACTTACGGGATATGAATTGAAGGAGAAAAAATGTGCACTGGAAATGCAGGTGTCATGAGCTCTTCTTGTACAAGGGAGGAAGAGCTGTTCCAAATGAAGCATCAGGGTTTGTGTCTGCCATCCAAAGCCCTACAAAAACTATGCAATGTGTTTTCTTCCCCTTTTGCCCAGAGACTGTTGTAACTGGGCAACCAAAGCGCTGTCACATGGTGTGGTATCTCCTGTGTGTCCCAATCCTGCAATTTTTCAGGGTAAGATATTATTTTGCCCTCCTGACTGCAAAGTCCTAAGGCAGCACGCTGACCATGAACCTGGGGTCCTTGATGTCATCCCTGCTAACAACTCCTATGAATAGCGACTGGTAAGAAGGGATAATTGGTATTTACTTATCAGACATGTGAAATGGGAAGGATTCGCCCACAAACACCTAAAAAGTCTGGAAACCCACACCACTTACCCCTCCTACCCACTCCCATTTTCTGTGATGGAGACTTTTGCTGTCAGAGAGAAAGCATCTGATTGATAGCACCGAGGGGTGAGCTCTTGTATCCCCCTGCAGAGCAGGTACGGCCCTCTTACAAAAGGACCACCTGCTAAGCCCTCACAACCCCCACTATGGCTATTAATAACCACTTCCCGTGATTTTCGTAGCTTTCTGATGTGGACATTTGACCTCTTGTAATTGTGTTCAGCTTCCCTGCTCACGTTACACAGGATATCCAGCAGCACAGGCACTGGGGACAGGCTGAGCATCCCCTCCTTTCTGCTCATCCTGCAGCCAGTGTGCTTTCACCACTATCCCCACTTCGAACTGAACGCATTTGACGTGCTGCCTCTCTCACGGCTGCGCTGACAGCTCTCTGTTATTCCAGTTTAAACACCAGGCTGCACCTGTTAGCTTAGCTCTTCATTGAGAGGAACTGAAGCAGAAATTGACCTCGCATGTCCGGCAAAGCAATCCCTCGCTGCTGATGGAAAAGAGCTGGCTGCACTAAAGCCAGCGGCGTGTTCCTCCGGGTTATTTGTATCACTGGTGTTTCTGCCTTATTGACTGCCTCCTAGGAAAATAATTCTGTTGCTTAATTGATTGTAACATTTCTTTATATTCCCCCTCCCCCCCGCCAGTCCCTCAGGACTTCGTTTCTCACTGGTGTTTGGTTGCCGTTGTGCAACAGTAGCTGCGATCAGCATGGTAGGAAGCATGCATCTGTCCTTCCCAACCACACACTGGGGATTTTGACGTTCCAACACAGCATTTTTCCTTAGAGTCATAGAATCTCAGAATCATCAAGGTTGGAAAAGACCTGTGAGAACATCCAGTCCAATCGTCCTCCCATCACCAATAGTTCTCACTAAACGGTGTCCCTCAACACAACATCTAAACGTTCCTTAAACATCTCCAGGGTTAGTGACTCCAGAGACTCCCTGGGCAGCCCATTCCAGTGCCTGACCTCCCTTTCAGAGAAGTATTTCCTAAGTTGGAAGGGACCCTTAAAGGCCATCTGGTCCAACTCTTTCAGTGAGCAGGGACACCCACAGCTCCATTAGTGCTCAGAGCCCCGTCCAGCCTGACCTTGAGTCTCTCCAAGGATGGTGAATCATTGATGAAAACCAAGTAGATTTCACACAGCATGAGCTTTCCAGGTTGATCCTATTCACTGCTATCCTCTACTTTGCACAAAGTCTTGTGTTTTCCAAAGTTTTTTCCCAGTTGTGCTGTTTCCTCTCTATCTGTGGGTGGGTCTCAGAATAAAGGGCTTTAGAATGGAAGGGTGTGGAAGGAATGCTGGCTGGGGACATTCACTTGTGCAACACACAAGTACAGCAAGAGGCCCACACTGACACAAAAAGCGGATCATCCCTGGTGAGAATAGCCACCAGCCTACTGGAAAGAGCTGGGTCCTTCCACAAGCACTGGAAGGAGAAGAAAGAGCAAGGCATTTTCCTTTCCTTCTACCATTAAAAAACAGTGATCTCTGAAAGTTTATACTAAGCGAGCCCTTGGATCATCCCCTTGCAGCCTGTATCTGGATAGCTCACAACATGTAGTAAGGAGCTTTCAGAGAACCCTCAAGCAAGCCTTTGCCTATCTCTCATCAGCCAGCACCTTCTCAGGGTAGCTCAGCTCAGATAAGAGATACTCTTATTTTCTTTGGGTTTGCAGTGTGACATACGTATTCCTCACAGTCCTGCTGAAGAGGGATGATATCATGTGTACTAGGCAATGAGGAAAGTGGAGAGGGACAGCAAAACAGCTCGACAGCTGCTGCTCAAGTAGACCATCAACAGCTATCTGACAGCAAATTTAAAATAAATCAGGGAAGAATTGTGATTTATAATTTCCCCCCATTTTTCTACTGGCTAGCAGGGAGGCTTTTGCATCCAACAAAGTAACAAGCATTTCCTTGGGCTGCTTATTTGAAAGGACATTGGAGGAAGGTGAATGATTAGGTCTTCAGGGTGCTAATGGGGTCATTTCATGCTGTGGTTATTGGTGGACTGATAGAATGGATTATGCGCCTATAATTATCATTTTTTGCTGCTGGGTGGTCACCATTTCCCATTGTAAATCTGCTTGTCAAGGCACCAAGACATTTTTCTGTGGGCGTTTCTCATTGTTATTTAAAGGTAAGGAAATAATTTCAGAAGTGCAAATTAAGCTTGGTTGCCAACAGGAAGGAGATGAAGTTGGCTGGGGAATAAAACCAAGCAATCCCCTGGGAACCCAACAATCCTTCCCACGTGCAGGCATGCTCCTGTGGGACAGGGGATGCGGGGGCTGCTGCTGGCCCCCGCATTCGACTCTGATGCAGAGAGCCGGGAATCAATCACTTTGATGTCTTGTCTTATCTCTACAGATAGATAGGAGGGGTGGGTATGGTGGCTGCTGCAGCACCACTTCAACAGGCCCTTTTGAAGTACTGGAGCTCTAGTGGCTGTTGCAAGAGTGGAAAAGCTGACACCAAGGCTGCTTTGGGACTCAATGGGGACACTGGCTGAGTGATGGTGCTGAGTAGCATCTTTCCTCATTACCCATAGATGTCACAGCTGTGACATTGGATGGGTGGGTGACTTTGTGTGAACATCGCTGATCTACATGTGCCTCTGCCCTGGGTACACTTATGGCTCCAGCAGTGTTTGCCCTAGGAGAGGTGGATGGAGTTTCTGAGCATGAAAATGGTGGCAAAAAGCTGGAGGGTGTGCAAACGCTTTCCTCCCTTTCATGGGGCTTAGAAATCTCATTAGCACTTTGGATATCCAAGCTGAGCTACTATCTTGCAGAATCCAAATGGTTGAGATTGGCAGGAGCTCTGGGTCCAACTGGTCCCACCAGAGCCACCCAGAACAGGGTGCCCACCCCCGCATTCAGGCAGCTTTTGGACATCTCCAAGGAGGAGACCCCACTGCCTCTGGGTCCTTGTGACACAGCTCTGGCACCCACATGGCACAGAAGTCATGAAGTCATAGAATGGCTTGGGTTGGAAAGGACCAGCAGGAGCAGGGAAGTAATTGTCCCCCTGTACTCAGCTCTGATGAGGCCGCACCTTGAGTACTGTGTCCAGTTCTGGGCCCCTCACTGCAGGAAAGACATTGAGGCCCTGGAGCGTGTTCAAAGAAGGGCAACAAAGCTGGTAAGGGGTCTGGAGCACAGGCCTTATGAGGAGCGGCTGAGGGAGCTGGGATTGTTCAGTCTGGAGAAGAGGAGGCTCAGGGGAGACCTTATTGCTCTCTATAACTACCTGAAGGGAGGTTGTAGTGAGCTGGGGGTCGGCCTCTTCTCTCGTGTAACTGGTGATAGGACTAGAGGGAATGGCTTCAAGCTGTGCCAGGGAAGATTCAGGCTGGATATTAGGAAATACTACTTCTCTGAAAGAGTGGTCAGGCACTGGAATGGGCTGCCCAGGGAGGTGGTGGAGTCACCGACCCTGGAGGTGTTCAAGGAACGTTTGGATGTTGTGATGAGGGATATGGTTTAGCGAGAACCATTGGTGATAGGTGGATGGTTGGACTGGATGATCTTATAGGTCTTTTCCAACCTTAGTGATTCTGTGATTCTGTGATTCTGTGACCTCAAAGATCATCAGGTTCCAATCCCCTTGCTGCAGGCAGGGTTGCCAACTGCTCGATCAGGTGTTAAGAGCCTCTTGATGCCCCTACCCCTGCCAAATATCTGTGGAGAACATGAACTGGGCTGCTATCAATGCTCCCAGTGACACTCACCTTCTGTCCTTCCAAACTCTCTTCACACAGACTATTTCTTGTTACAAACAGTTTGTTCTTCCTACCACGCGGGAGGTACAGTCAGCCCTTTGCTCTCACAGCGCTAAAAGCCAAAACTTTGTTCCAAGCTTACATTACCTAAATTTGCAACAACCCAAGGAGGGCAAGCACAAATCTGTTCACAGCATTTTCCCACACCTTTACTCTGGCTGGCACATCTGTGTGGTTTTATCTTTCCACTTATTAATTGCATCAGTTATAGGAGTTTGAATTTTGAAGGCCTCTGTGGCCTGTCCCTTGTCATTGCTAATTCTCAAATCTGCCCTGCTCCATCCTCTGCTTCTCACTGGCATGATTTTCAAACAAGCACCTTTGTGTTTCCTGGTGGACACATAGAGAATCTCTGCAAAGTGCTTTCATCGCCTTCCTTTGAACGTGCCTTTGTTGCAGGATCCCCTGAGTTGCTGAGGTGCTGATGGATGTATTTCAGGGCCATCGTACTGATGGACACCACTTCATCTTTCCACAGTCATTGCACCTATTCTAGAACTTTCCTTCCTTAGGTTGGAAACACTTGGGATCACTTTTTATTGTTTTTACAGTGAAATCCTGATCTGGGCTGGGACTCTCTCAAGAGCTGTAGGAATTCAGGTGATGAATAGGATAAGAGAAATTTAAAGCTGACCACTTCTATGTTGTTTGGTGATGAGGATAAAAGTCAGCCAGGTTCTGGAGCCAGTATGCTGAGATATGACAAAGCCTCATTCACAAGGTATTAACTCCTGCTATTTGCCACCAAAAAACTTTTGAATGCTGTTACTTCCTTGCATTAAAACATATTGTTGTGACACACATTCATCCAGATCTCAGTTTTGCCTGGCAGTAGTATTTGCTTGTGAATCACTTCTGAGAAGGGTTTTTCTCAGTTATTTTGCATTGCAAGGAAAAGTGATTTTGTGGCAGGATCCCTTTGGCTGCCTAGCCAGGACTGATTGTATCTTTTTCTAAATTACTGTTTAGAAATCCAAAGATGTTCTCTGCTATTTGCTGGCATGTGAAAAGGCATGCTAAGCAACACTTGGGGGTTAATTTTCATGACCCTGACTCTACCTCTCAACAAGATAGATTACATTTTCAATTCTATTCCTCGGTGTATAAGAGTGAATCATTTTGTAGAAAATGAGAATTGATCCAAATCTTCACCCTAAAGTCAAACTGCAGCTTTATTGACCAGGGAAGAAAAAAATAAAAGAAGAAAAAGAAGAAGAAAAAAGGATATGTTTCTTTAGAATACAGCATCCCCCTTGATATCCCTAGTGCCAAAACACCATCTAGAGAGGGGCAGGCCATGCCTGGGAGACACAGCTCACCAAAATCTTCACCTCTTCTCTTATCTTCTTGCAACTACTTGGCTTGTTGCCTTCCTGTCAGAGACAGTGTGGCCCAATGAAGACAAAAGGCCAGTGGGATGTTCCAAGGTGTCCATGGGAGCTGAAAGTCCAACTGAAAGACCCACTGAAAGACCACAGGAGCTCGTGGCTGCAGTGTCTTTCATGAGCAATGGGGGACAAACTGTTGATCTTCTCCTACTCTGGAGAAAATATGCAAAAAAAAAAAAAACAAACAACCAAAATGTTCCCAGCCTTTGCGCTGGTTTTGAAAACGTGAACCTGCAAGGTGAAACAAGCCTACACAGCTCCCTAGCTTAACACACTGAAGAAAAGCCCTGGCTTTTACTTCCTGTAGGGCTAAACACTTGTGCTCAGCCCTGGCTATGAACATTTGGGTTGGCACTATCAGTGCTGAACAGAGCATGCCAGTGTTTCACTCCTTGCCAGGCTTGCAGAATACCATCTTATCATCCTGCTTCACAGAAAAGGAAAAAAACCTGCAACCAACAAATCCCATGGACGAGAACAAAGCCTTTCTCCAGGAGGCAGAGGGCAGTATTTGCACACACATAGTAATCACGAGACAAACGGGTCAAGTTTGTTCCTGCTGTTCTCCCCACTGGAGTGAAGGTGGTGGCACGCTGGGTTTGAGGAAGGTGACTATTGGATTTATGTCTGAGCATGCATAGCTGTGTTCAGAGAACCTCACAGGGGCTGAGGTGTTTTCCTGTTCCAAAAGACCACTACAGCTCTTCTCAAAATATGGAGAGTGCTGCTCCGCCTTGGGGTCAGAGCTGTGGCAAGGACTCCTGGATGGTGGGATTTTTTTCCTGCTGGGGAAATTGCCTGCACCGGAACATGAATTTGATGTTGAGAGTTTGGGTCAGAAACCTAGTTGTTTTGTCTTCACAGCAGTAAGCAGTTTGCAAGTTTAGCTCTTTGGTCCTGTGCCAGTGACACCCATGGGTTTGCAGAGGGGGAAAAGGTAACCTCCACCCTATTCTGCTTGTTGTACAAACTCTCATTTTAATATTAGTGGTGGGAATAACATAAGAGGACAGCATTTTTTTTTACACCCTCTGCACTGAGCAGAAGAGGGGTAGTGTGCCCATGCGCACCTGTGTATGTGTACCCTCCTGCTGTTTCTCCAGCCAGCAGATGGAATCCAATTTCCCCCCTGCCTCCTCCATCCACACCACCTTGTAACAAACTTTAACGCTGCCATGTGCCTTAAAGATGAGCAAAGGCAGAGAGCAAAGTGCTCACAGCCCTGGAACATCCATTTGTCAGCATGATGTAGGTCTGATACCATCAGTCTCATTGCTCTCAATCTGCTGACTCCCCTTGCTACTGGCTCCTGCTCCTCCCCTCCAGGAACTGAGGGCTTTTCCAGGATCACAGCCCAGCTAGGGGAAAGACTGGACATCGAGATGACCCCTCTGGAGATGCTGTCTCTAAAGGAAATCTTGATGGAGAGCTGAATTAAAACTTTTTCCAAGCCAAACTAAGTTTATATTTACAAATTGGGCTGCTTTAGAAAAACTAATCCATTTCACACTTTCCTGCTGATGCTCTCAGGGGGGAAGTATCTGTAGCCCTGTTCCTGTAGATAGAATCATAGAATCATCTAAGTTGGAAAAGACCTTCAAGATCATCAGATCCAGCCACTGACCTGGAAGCTATGCTAAGGCACATAGAAGACAGGGAGGTGATAGTGATCAACCAGCAAGCCTTCACCAAGGGCAGGTCCTACCTGACCAATCTAGTGGCCTTCTATGTCATCAAAGCTGCATCAGTGGACAAGGGAAGAGCTGCTGAAGTCATATAACCTTATGAAGAGAATCTCATAAGATTCAACAAAGCGAAGTGCAAGGTCTTGCACCTGGGTCGTGACAACATCCTCTATTAGTGAAACTGGGAGATGAAAGGATTGAGCACAGCCATGTCTACTTGGGGCTACAGGAGGATGGGAAGCAGGACATGAGTCAGCAACGTGTCCTTGCAGCCCAGAAAGTCAATGATATCCTGGGCTGCATCAAAAGCAGCGCGGCCAGCAGGTTGAGGGAGGTGATCCTGTCCCTCTACTCTGCGCTGGTGAGGCCTCACCTGGAGCACTGCGTCCAGATGTGGAGTCCTCAGCGCAGGAGAGACATGGACCTGTTGGAGTGCATCCAGAGGAGAGCCACAAAAATGATCCAAAGGATGGAACATCGATCCCGTGAGGACAGGCTGAGAGAGCTGTGCAGCCTGGAGAAGAGAAGGCTCTGAGGACACCTGGTAATGGCCTTTAAGTATCTAAAGAGGGACTATAAGAAAGAAGATTTCAAAGTCTTTAGCAGGGTGTGTTGTAATAGGATGAGAGGAAATGGTTTCAGAATAAAAGAGGGGAGATTCGGACTGTATATATGAACAAAGTTTTTTACAATAAGCAGACTGAAGAGCTGGAACAGGTTGTGCAGAGGGGTGATGGATGCCCCTTCCCTGGAAACATTCAATGTCAGGCTGGATGGGGCTCTGAGCACCTGATAGAGCTGTTGGTGTTCATTGCAGGGGATTTGGACTGGATGTCCAAAATGCAGGGGTCCATTCCCACTCAAATGATTCTATAATTCTATGATTCTACCGAGTGCCATCATTAAATGCATATTTCTGTGATGAATTCTCTGATGAACACCTCTCTTAAATTCCTCCAGGAATGGTGATTCTGCTAACTCCCTGGGCAGCCTGTTCCAATGCCTGACAACTCTCTCCAAGAAGAAATTATTTCTGACATCCAATCTAAACCTCCCTTGTTTCCTCATGTCCTATCACTTGTCACGTTGGTTTACACCTACAGAGACCACTATAGTTTGTATTCATCTTTAGACAGAGTACATAACATTTTCCTTAGCTGCTCTTTTATGTCACTTGCAGCCTTCATGACAAGCAGTATCCTTCCCTCTATGGTGGCAGCTGGACTTCATGTAATAGTAAAAACAGTGAGATTATTCTGCCACTGAACACTAACCATCCCATGATTCAATTCATCCTTACTTCAGCTTCACTGTGCCACTGGAGCTGTATCAAAGGTTAATTTATCCTGCACTGTCTATGAGTCCTTGAGAGTTTATGGTGTGTCGACGGTCAACACACCATGTAGACATGGTGGAAGAGAGATACCCTATGTGCCAGCTGTAGACTTAAACAGCTATTGGAAAATCCAGGGTAGTTTTAGTCTGGCTCTGAGCTAAGAGGGCTGTAGTAGGAGAATGTTGCAGTGGTGATATTTAAAAAGATGTGTAACACAGCCATGTCTTACTGGTTGTTAAATCACACACTTGAGAAATGCCTCATTAGCTTTGAGATAACATTTCATATCCATCAGAGACATGGCACTGTTCTCATTTAAGTGAGGGAATAACTGTTCTCCATTTTGAGACACATAACTATCAGATATCGAGAGATGCTTGACTCACTTCCATTGACGACAGAAACTGGTGATAATCAGGTATTTCTGTGATGCATTCTCCAATGCACATGGAAACGTGCTGATATCCTCAGCTCTTTTGGAACCAAAAAATGGATACTCCTACTCCAACCTCTCTATAGCCAACACCTCAGTCTTGATCTGTTATTTTTTACTATGAATCTTTCTAGACTCTTCACTACGAGAGTGGTGAGGCCCTGGCCAGGCTGCCCAAAGAAGCTGTGGATGCCCTATCCCTGGAGGTGCTCAAGGCCAGGCTGGATGAGGCCCTGGGCAGCCTGAGCTGGTGGGAGGTATCCCTGCCTACAGCAAGGGGTTGGAACTAGATGCACTTGAGGCCTCTTCCACCCCAAACCATTCTATGATTCCATGAAATCCTCTCCAAAATTGTGTCACTACAGCAGAAATGCTAAGTCACAGCTTCAGTGACTGAGCGCCTGGTGGGAAGGCAGGGACAACCCAGAGGAGCTCAGCTGTATGCAATGCACCTGAGTGACTGGAAGGGGTGGAGCCAGGATTCACCTCTTCCCAGACCTCATTTAAGGGCTGGCAGTAGAGACGAGTGGAGATCCCTGCCTATCTGAGGCTTTCTGAAGGTAAGTACAGTCTGTCCATTGTTTCTACACCTACTGCTGTTGCATTTGAGTAAGTCCTCACTTACTGCAGCCTAGGACCTTGCTGCTCTGCTGTCATTGCTGTGCTTTCCATTGTGTTACAGTCACCTTCACATCTATTTGGGTGATCCATAGTAATAGCTCAGAATGCAAGCTTGAGCCCAGCCACTCTCTGCCTAGATATTCACTTGTCCAGGTAGCATTGGTCCTTTCTCACAGTTTTTCTATCTTAGGAGTTCTACTTTCCCTTCTTCCAGGTTTATGGAAGCACATGTTGTCTTTGATTTTAAATATTTCATCATTTTAGTTGTCTTGCTATGGAATTATTTTAGCAAAACTAAAAATCCCTGAAGACCTCTGTAAGGATTTGGAGAGGGATGAAGACTGGGAGAGCCTTGCTGTAGGGTTTTGATGTAAGTTGGTGAGGGGATAAGTGACGCGTTCTCAGGACAAAAGCAGCATTTTGAAAAGTACCAGCCATGCTAGTGGGAGGCTTGAGAGGGATCAGTGAGGTAGGAAGGGAGATCAAACATCTTAGAGGAGAGCAAACAGGTTGACTGCTCCCTCTCTACTAGTATTACAGGTCTTCCCTGAAGAGAAGAAGGAGAGAAGGGGGTAGAAGCTGATAGTGGTGACTGGGGCCTGCCCATCTGCCTTATATCCCTTTTCTATTCTACAGTGCCTGTAGAAGACAATCCAGGCAGGAAGCAAATGAGGGACAGCAGTGAAGAGCAACATGACTACTCATCCCAGACTCCTCTGATGTCCCCTAAAGAGGCAGTTTGCTTCTTCAGGTAAGTGCTTGTTTAAAGCATGTCAGTATTTCTAAGTCTATCGTGCTTTCTGTTTTAAGTACCTAAAAGCTCTAGCAAAGCTTCAGGTGATGTAATTCTGGAGGAATAAGTCAATTTTAAGAAATATTCCCTACTTATTTCTGTGCATCTGTAACATCTGGCCCAGTGCTCATACCAGGGCACACCAACTTTGAAGCAGTCTATCTCCATTGTTGGCTCCATGTCTCCAGGGATGTTCTATGCCCATATCTGCACTGTGTCTATTTGCATCTGCTCAATAAGGACAATAGCTTTTGTTGTTGTTGTATAAGTAAGGCAGACTTTAACATGCAGTCTTCCGTACTTAAAATACAATGGCACATCATAAACAATAAGGCATTATAGCTCCCAGAAGGCATTTGCAAGTACTTTATTAGGTGTCACAACTGTGCACCATGTTGCAGCCACTGCCCAGAACTAAACATCCTATAATTTGGTTACGCTGTAAGTAGCCACTAACAAGGGACACTATTATAAAGAGCCAGTGCCATGCAACTACACTGCAGAAAAACTGGAGTGATTCCAGAGAAATCAGTGCAAAGGAATGGATTTGCCCTTATAAAACAAAAAGCGAAGTCAGTTTAAAAAAAAACAAAGTTTTGAAAGATGATTGTAAGCTTTGTGGAGAGAAGCGTGATGAAATCCTGAGTTCTTCTTTTCTGCCCTTCTCTATTCTTTGCTCTGCTCTGATCTCATCTGTCACTCACATATTGAGTATCCTGACAGCTCTGCCTGACGATTAATGCTCCTATTCTGTGGGTTTGCATAGTGCCTCCTGAGTACTTAACAGGTCTTAGAAAGTTCAGTTCACTAAGCTCTCAGATTGTCTGGCAGTCCCCAATGGCTTAATAATGTAAAATCATAAACTGGACTGCAACTGATTCCTCTTCCCTGTCTATCCTTTTATCAAGGACTGCTATGCAGGATCTGGAGGACAGAAAAATAATTAGATGTGTGCTGAGTGGGATTTCCCTTTAGTAAGCACAGTTCTGACCTCTAGCTCAAGATATAACTGGGGATTTGGGGGAGATGGATTTTCTGGAGATAATAGCCCTTCCTTTACTATAGGATGAAGTTCATAAAGCAGCTTCTTATGTACACACACATTTCTAGCCTTTTTCCTAAGATACTGCTTACTTAGATATAGCACTTTCAACTTTGTTCCAAGGGTATATGTTTTCATAGCATATAATTTGGAATGCAATGTCTGCATGATGTAATCTAAAAATGCCCTCATCTTCCTTAGAATCTGTATTATTCAACCAGCTTCCAGCTGATAGATTTATTCTTAGCCCAGAATGACATTATCTCCCATAGTAGGCTAAGAGACTTGTTTCTGATCTCTGCTGATTAATAGAGTCGGTTTCCAGAGACCGAGATTGCTGAGCATGGGAGGATAGGTCTCTCCATGAGCATGTGTATGTGTGCTTGTCCTTGTTGACTGCATACCAATCCTGCTAGCAAGGCATAATCAAATTTGCTGTTTCCTTTCAACTGGATCAACATTACCTCCTGCTGAAGTTGTTAGGAGGGATCAGGTGATGTCTGGGTTGCTGACCAGTGGTAGTGAAGCCAGAACCAAAGTGTGTGTGAGAACCAGGGCGTTGAATGTGGTTTCCTCTTGCAAGGCAGAGGGATACTATATCCCAGCCATGGCATTGGAACGATGCTGGAACTGAATCAGTGAAGCATAAATATGCAACACTAAGAACATACTTAAGCCAGAAGCCCTACAAGGGAGCAGAGATGGCCAGCAGCAGGACATCCATCCAAACCTGCCTTTAAGTTACGGCTTCTGCAGTCTGAAGCAAATGGTCCTCAGTTCAGCAAAACACGTGAAATGAACTGGGTTTCTCTGGGGCTCCCCAGGGAGTTGTGATACTTCCATGTGTCCTCCAGAGACAGGAATGGTCAACGTTGGGCTGGTTGGCACCCAGCTGGATTCACAGTGCTGGAGCACCAAATCAGCACCAAAGATGGACAAAAGGAATGAGGTGGAAGAGCTGTGTATTCTGGAGGCACTCAGAGTAACACAGAACAAAGCCTTTTCTTTAAAGTTAAGCAGTGACATACTCAGTGCACTGGAAGCCAGCTACCCTTGCTCCCACAGGAGAACCCTAACCGTGAAGCTATGGATTCACACTTCAGCTCTTCTTCCCAGCCTGTCCCAATTATTATTTAATTATTTCAAGGGATTGGAACAGCTCCAGGGAATGAAGCACACATCACTGTTCCAGCAAGCTCTATGCTTTTGTGACCCAGAAAATGGTTTAAATCCCTATATGCAGAGAGAGGAGCATAGTATTGTTTCCCATAAATCAGTTTCCTCAGCACTTACTACAGGAGAATAGTGAGGAAACATCAATTTTGGAGGGGACAGAGCCTGGTCTTGAGAGCATGCTATGAGCATAATTGCAGCCTAAGCCCCACCAGGGAGCTCCCACTTTGTGCAATGGGATAAGGCTGAAGAGCCAGCTGGCACTGGGAAGTGTGGTCCTCCGAAAACTGTGGAGAACTATTGGCAGACCTTAAACTACCTGAAAATGTTAATGTAAAAAGACATTTGCAGCTCTGAACGTTGGAGACCTCCTGAACCCTGCAGAACCAGAGTTTTTCACTCTGGAGCCCCAAGCAGTGCTAAGGCAACCAGCAGCCCTGTGCTGAAGTAGAGCTGTGTGCTTGCATCTGCAAAACAGGTGTGATGAGGTGAAAAATGTTACAAGTGTGAAGTGCTTCATGCTGTGGCAGTAGGAGCAACTGAATAACACAGACATGCAGAAATAGAAAAGAACTTAGGTTGTGCTCCAGTAACAAAAACAACAAGAAATCAAATATCTGAGGTCCCAATTTTTTCAGCATCTAATGGGGGGGCTGTAAGAAAGAAAGAGGCAGACTCTTTGACAGGGTAGTGAAGGAGATGTAAATAAGGGTAGTGAGGCAGTGGCACAGGTTGCCCAGAGAGGTGGTGGATGTGCTATCCACGGAGACACCCAAGGTCAGGGGATGGGGCTCTGAGCACCTGATGGAGCTGTAGGTGTCCCTGTTCATTGCAGGGAAGTTGGACCACATGGCTTTTAAGGGTCCCTTCCAACTCAAATGGCTCTGTTCCTATGAATTCCCAATGCTGAATGTGAAATCAGACTCCTTTCCCTTTACTGCACAGATGTACTCAACTTCCACCTTTTGTACAGAAGAGCTTACTACATTGCATTTTAAAAACACTACCATGTTTTCACACAGGTCTTTGTTTTGCAGCTGAACTTTACTACTTGCATAAAACATCTTTTTCAGGTAGCTTGTACAAGATCTATTTGCTACCCATCTCCTCCTGCTTGGCGCAGTGAATCACTGTTCACACAATGCTGAATGAAGCCACTAATTAAATGTGTGATTTTTATTAGGCTCTAGGCAGGCTACGCTTACAATCCTGTGCAGTAAATGACTTGTTTGTACAACTCTTTAACACATCTCCTGCCCCTTTCCAACTGCTTTGAGTGCAAACAGGTCTGTGCTCACAAGGCATGATGGCCAATTCTCTCTGGATTCACGGTTTTGTACACAGATCCAAATCCTAGAGTAAAGAAGCCTGGAAAAGTAATTACTTGGCTGCTTGTGACTCATTTGGTTACCCTGAAGTAGCTCCGAGGTTTGAAAGGTCTCTCTGTGCTCATGCTGAGCTATTTGCTGACTTTGCAAGGAGTTCATTTAAGTGAATGCTGCATGCTCACTCCTGTGGTCACATCTAGGGGCAGAAAAAAGTTGGGGTGGAAGCGTTGCTAAAAGCATAGCCTGATGCAGGTCCTCATCGTACAGCTCAGCCAAATTTTTGGCTCCCTGTAAAACAAATTGGCTATGATGAGACCTCAGAATCATAGAGTTGGATCATGAGTTGGAAAGGACCCATAAATGCCATCTGCTCCAACTCCCCTGCAATGCACAGAGACACCCACAGCTCCATTAGGTGCTCGGAGCCCCATCCAGCCTGACCTTGAGTGTCTCCATGGATCCATGGATGGTCAACCCTTGATGAAAACCAAGTGAATTTCACAAAGCCTGGGCTTTCCAGCCTGACCTTGGGTGTCTCCAGGGACGGGGCATCCACCACCTCTCTGGGCAACCTGTGCCAGTGCCTCATCGCCCTTATGGTAAAAATCTTTTTCCTTGTATCCAGTCTAAATCTCCTCTCTTTTAGTTTGAAAATATTTCCCCTTGTACTGTCACAACAGATCCTGCTAAGGAGTCTCTTCCCTTCTTTCTTACAGCCCCTTTAGATACTGAAGGATCTCAGGGGTTTTCTGTGCAGTGGGGAAAAAAGGGTGAAGATAGGAAAAGAAAAACTTCACTGTCCCTTGTGACTGAACAAATTAAATATGCAAAAAGATGGCATCACAAATTGCTGAATAAGTTTTTTGTTTTGTTTTTTAAACCATAAAGCCATAAAATGACAGAGAGAGAGAGTTCGTGGGGAAAAAAAACCCTCTGCTTCTGTTTCCCAGACAAATGCTACTTTATAATGCGGATGTGTGCTATTTTCTTATGGCTTTTAAATTGGTTCCTTGATTTGTTTCTTTATCTGTTCCCTGAGACTTTCCTGATTAGTTGAGATTTTTGCACTCACTAGTTGATTAAATAATGAATACATTTGTTTGATTTGCAGCTCCTTACTTAATTAAAATTTCTTTTCAGTGCCCCAATTTTCATTATGATTTCAATTTTGCATTTAATCACTGTGTTGTTCTTCGCTGCCACCTCTCTTAATAGAGGTCTACTCTCCTGTCAGCCTCATTGCAAAACTTGGCTCCGGGCTGCACATGGGCACATGGTAGAGAGAAACCTACACTGGTGAGGTTGGTTCAGATAGGACCCAGCAACCTAAGGGGGAGCTATGGGGAGGTTGAGTTGGCAGGAATAACCAAAGGAAGTCGATGTGTTTTAGGCTAGGAAATAGAGCTAGATCCTTTCTAACATTGTCTGGTTTAGGAGCATCACATTTGTCTGAGGAGGAAGTTGAATTTTATATTTCACAGTATAAAAGCTGGTCTCTGTCCCACTGTGCTGACATAAGGGTCTCCAGTGCCAGCAGGCATTGCAGTGCTAGGAGAACACATCCCTCAGCAAAAGGGATGCGCGTAGGGATGTGTTCAGTGCTTCACTGCTACTTCATCTTAAGATACTGCAAGTTATTACATTACTTTTAATTCATTCTTCACATCTGATCCTGCTCTTTCTTCCGTATTCATTTCTTTTTTTCTTTTGTCTGTGTTTCTTTGTTAGCCCAAGTCTTCTATTCATCAGTGGGACCAGCGATGGTTGATGTCCCACCATCAGATTTTAATGCTAAGATCACAGTGCAATTAGTAAGAGTAAGGGAGATCTGTGCTCTTGGATTCTGGTGCTGGTTGCAGACTTGCACACGTATCCCTGCACTGGTTCACACTCAGATGACACATGAGCCAGAAATGTAGCCTTGTATTTTCAGAAGTGAATGGCATCTAGCATCCCATGTACAGAAAGACAAGTAGAATATTTCAGTGCCAGGCAAAGCAGAAACACCGCATGATGGACCAATTCCCAGGCACATGATAACACTTATAGAATCACAGAATCATAGAATCACAAAGCTTGGAAAAAGAACACAGAATCCCCGAGTTCAACCCCAGCTCACCCCACCATGCCCACTGACCACGTCCCTCAGTGCCACATCTCCACGGTTCTGGAACACCTTCAAGGACAGTGACTGCACCACCTTCCTGGGCAGTCTGTGCCAATACATTATCGCTCTTTTGGAGAAGAAATATTTCCTAATATCCAACCTGAACCTTATGACGGAGTTCTTGGAGAGTAAATTATTTACTGTATGTTCTGTCTACTGAACAAGTATTACTGTAAGAGTCATCAAAATAGTCCATTCTGAAGAGGATGCAGCTCAGAAGGGCTGAAGGAGACAGCCTCCAAGGACAGCAGATACTTTGGGAAGCTGCGAGGAGGGAATGACCCAGGTTAGTGGCTTAAATCCTCATCCATCCAGGAAATCTCTTTAACTTCACTGAAGTGATTATATGTTAGCTTAGAAATCACAAGCACGTTTGGTTTACGTATTGGAAGAAGTGAGGTTTTTTTAAGGACTCAAATTTTGCTGTGCTTCTGTGCATGCGGTTTTTAATTCAGGAGGAAATATGAAAGCATCCTCTAAGGCAGTCCACAAATAACAATGACTCCTGGATTTACGAATTATTTGTGCTAACACCAAAAGCAGTAGGAACAGTTCTTGTAATCTTGACAACTGTGCACAATAAGCCTATGACAAATGTGCCTTTTCATAGAAAAGAGAAATCAGCCTTTCATAAAAAAAAATGGAGCTGGAAGAAACCTTGAAAACTCATTTTCTCCAAATGTAGGGCTTTTGGGAGACAGAATCTAAGCAAAAGCCTTCCCTTAGGAGAACGCTCCAACCATTATGGCTGCACACTCATGCCACTAAATGCTTTCTTGTTTTTAAAGTAAGAGGTACAGAATAAATGAGTGAAAGAACGCAGCTCATCCATCACCTGTTCAAGAAGAGACTACAGTGTACTGACTGCAGCAACGTCATGAGGATGTTTTTGGAAGGTACATTGTGTAACTTGGACTTCTAAAATAAATACGTGACATCAGCTACACTAGCCTAGTGCAAGCAGCTATGTTTCCTTGTTCTGGATGTCTCAATGGCTCTGTGAACAAGAATCAAACAACAGCTCTCTTGCTTGAGGAGCAGGAGCTCAGAGATTTCCTGCTCTGATCTGTGATTTTGATCATCTATGTGGATGGACCAAGCAATACACAAACAAGTCTTACCAGTCAGAGTAAGACAGCCATGTGCAGCACGGAAGGCAGGTGCGATACCCAGTTGCACAGACTGAATGAGGCACTGTCTCTTGTCTCAGTCAGTCTTTCCAGGTGGAGTCTCCTGTAATACTGTTTCACCTGAAGCTAGGTGCTGAAGGGTCCGTTTGCAGTCAGTGGTGAGAGAAAGGTGCTTTACAAAGGACAGTTCATCTCCTCCTGATTTAGTTATCTCAGGATGAATCAGACTCTACAGGAATTTATCCCTTTCCACTGGCTGTTTATTAGGTGCTATTGATAAAGTAGTCTGAAAGTTTAGCCTTTCTGAGTAATAACAACAGCAGTATGAAACTTCTGGCATCTAAGGCTTTGACTTAAGATGCTGGCAGACCCTTCGTTACAACTGCTTTCATAAATCTGAGAGCTAAAATTCAAGGAAAGGAAATCAATATAAGGTATGATTTGATTGTCTTTTAATTCCATCTGCATTGCCATTGCCACGTGTAGCAGCTTCTTCTGGAATAATGATCCCTAAAAATACAAATTCCTTTTTGTGAAGAACAGACTTGTTCTTTTCTATACATCCATGGAGCAGCTGAACAGATGCTAATGTCCCCAGGAAAGCCTTTTTTGACTTTGTATTTATCAAAATCCAAAGCACTGGCAGCCTTAACCTCTCAAATTTAATTACCTCTTCTTAACACAGTTCGTAATTCAGATGGTTTTGTTGTATGTCAAACGTAACAAAATAACCTAAGCCCCTTTTAAACTCTTACTGGAGCATATGTTCTGTGCTTTGATAAGTATTGATAGAAGTTTCAAGTTATAGACCAAGATGCAATTTTATCTAGGACTATTAAGGTCTCAAGTATTCCTGATCAGTATGTTCATTATGGAACAAAATGTTTATAAATATATTCTTTAATGAAAGGGGATGCTGTCATCATCTAGTCTGATCAGTGAAAACACAACGAAAAAACACAATCCCTGTTGGAGAGGTCTCATTTGGAAAATATCTGGAGGTTTTTGTCTAGCAGCACGCTTCTCCATATGGAGGGAACATTGTCCTAACCCCGTTATCTGGATTCACAACCCATCCCTCGTATGTTTGGGTCAGCCTGGATCAGTGGAAATATTTGTGGAATAAGGTGATCTGCAAACTGATGGAGCTGTAGGCATCCCTGTTCATTGCAGGGGAGTTGGATTAGATGGCCTATAAAGGCCCCTTCCAACTCAATTGATTCTATGATTCTGTGATTTCTAACAAAAGGATGGTTGATATGATTTGGGGCTTTGATTATATCAACACCCCTGGAAGCTGCTTGATGCTGGGGCTGTTCTTTGCACCAGGGCTCAGATGCACTACAGTGCAGACTACTTCTGAGAGGAAGCTGGTGGCCTCTGCTGATGGCTTTTGAGGAGCTGAACCAAGAAACTGAAGTATGACAGATGGTCATGCTGTTATGGAATCCCACAAGCCGAGAGGTAGGGAAATGTGGAGGGAAAGCCCAAGCACTGTGAAGGAAATGAAGAACAGCTTTTGGCAAGAACAGATGTCTATAAAGTGCTTGAAAACCATGTGTGACTGGGCACAGCCATCCCTTAAATAGACATTCTGGCTTATGTTTACACGTGGTGGTTAACAATAAGGGAAACAGAGACTAGCACTCTAATGAGCTTTCGTTCCCTGAGGCATACACTGCCTTTCTTCAGGTAACAGCACCCTTTCCAGTGCTAATGATTTTCTTCTGCATACCAAGGTTGAATTTTGTGCTGTTACCATCCACCTATGTATGACAGATGGTGCGATGCACAGTTTTGGGAGCTAGTCTAGGGTGCATGAGCTGATATGCATTAGGCTCACAAATTCAATTGTGTCTTACCTGTCTGCCTGAGGAATCCGTCTACTAGAAGAAGTGAAGAGCCGGAGAAAGGCAGCAGCTTATGTTTGCTTGTTGTGCTTCTCTTTGGGAGGAAAAAAAATTGCCTTTCTGCCAGAACTTTAAATCACTTTTCAACAGAATATGTGGAGGGCTTAAGGTCATCCTCTTATGAAAGCATACACAGAGGGTCTGGGAAGCTTCAAGCTGAAATAAGGGTTTCTGGTCTTGATAAATTCAGGGAACAAAGCAAGATGCTTTGCTCTTATGGATTTAGGCCCAAAGCCTGCAAGCTCTGAAGTATTTAACTTCACGAGTACGATCAGCTGAAGACTGTGCATCCATTTCCAAGAGACAGGCTGGGCGCATGCATAAGTAACAGTAAATCAGGTACAAATCAATGCTTTTCAGCCTCTTCAGAGGGTTGTGCCTGCTCACTTAGTTATTATAATGATAGTTCCAGTTGGTGCTCGTAAACCCCTGATTTTACCCCTGACGGAGGACATGTGGCTGAGGCTCGAGGCAATCTGTTGACCCACACATGACACACAACTGAACTAGAGACCAACTAGAGCAGCATAACATTGCTTGTGTGCACTCGTTGGCTTGCTGGGTGCAATAATTTTTTTTATATGGCTTTCCAGTACTTAAAGGGAGTTTTACAAGAAGGAGGGGGACCAACTTTTTACATGGTCTGATAGTGATGGGATGAGGGGGAATGGCTTTAAACAAAAAGAGGTAAAATTTAGGTTAGATGCTAGGAAGAAATTCTGCCCAGAGAGCTGTGGATGCCCCATCCCCCGAGGTGCTCAGGGTCAGTCCGAATGGGGCCCTGGGCAGCCTGATCTGGTGGGGGCAGCCAGCACACAGAAGGGGGTTGGGACTGGATGGGCTTTAAGGTCCCTTCCAACCTAAGCCATTCTATGGTTCTATAGACAGGGATGCTTTGATGAGATCACCTTACATGCCCAGAGGAGACGATCAGCACAGTCCTAGACAAACCTCTGGTGCTTTTGTCCTCTTGCTTAATTAGAAGAGCAATTAGGGGCAATGCCAAAACATGGTGTGTCCCTAAAAAGCAGACTAGGATAACATGAACCAATGATTCACATTTTATACAAGATAATCCAAATTATTTTTCTAAAGCAAAGAGGCCAGACAGTGATCCTCTGACCTCCTCTTGCACCAGCACAGTGTCTTACTATGTCACTGGAAGGAGTTGCAGCGCAGTGCAGCCCTGCAGTAGTACTGCAAGCAAGTCATGGGAGGTCAGACCTAGAGCATCTGGTAATTAGCTTGCAGGACAAATTTCCACTGTAAGCAAAACATTTAAAACATTTTTATTGGAAAAAGTCTCAAGCTGTGGGTGTCCTTGTTAATTGTAGGGGAGTTGGACTAGATGGCCTTTAAAGGTCCCTTCCAACTCAAATGATTATATGATTCTGTATAGCATCTAGATGAGCATCAGCAGCTCTTGTTTTGTGTTTAACACCAGCACATATTGGTTTGAAAGCGTGCATGGAAACAGGTCTCCTGCAGAAAAAAAAAAACACGTTAAATGGGAGTGAAATGGAATGATAAAAAGTAAAAATTCCTGAGTGAAAGTCTTGCAATCTCAAGTTGCACTAGGTCTAAGCTCACTTTTCTACTTTGACTCAGCGTGGAGGGAGCACTCAAAGCCTGGGACACTCTTTGCTCCAATGCAAAATTGATAGCCAAAAAGTAAGCCTGTTCCTCCTGCTTTCTCTCTCCTCTGCCTTGCAGCAGCTTTCTCAATGTCCTACCAGACACTCATTCCCCTATGGAGAGCAGAGCTGTATGCAAGATGGACAGCGAAGGAAAAATCCTGGTAATAATTTTAAATGAACAAATAACACAAGATATCAAAATGTCATTGCTTTCAATGGAATTTGCAATGCAGCTGCCTAGTTAACTTTCAATGACAGCTAAACAAAACAGTAAATTTCTCCTTCTCCCAATTTACTGCATACCCAGAAAGGCACAGACCATTCTAAAGACATCATTTTGTTCCACTTTTCTGAAACTGTGTTTTCCAACTTCTGGTTAAAAAGGAGATGCCATTGAAATGAAAATTCTCTATAGAGAGTTTTGGCCAGAAGCCAGATGGGAATTAGTAAGTTCATTCATTCACATTGTTGTGTGCCAAAGCAACCAGCATATGATATGTAGACCAAGCCCTTTCCTTTACGGATACTAAACAGATCTGAAATTACAGGATTGTGACCTCGTGTAAAGCAGGGTGCCACACTGTCCATTCCACTGGTGATTAATGGGGTTCTTGGCGACTCAGAGACGTTGTGATGTAAAGTTCCACTCGTGTCCAACCCAGTAGTCATCAGGAATGCAATTCAAGTGCAGAGTTTAGCCCAGGATTTCCTGGGAATGAGCTGAGTACAAAGTTTAAGGAATTAGTCACTACAGGATAAAGAACTGAAATGCTGTAGAAGAGAAATTTGTTATAAGATAGAGAAGCCCAATAGTGATGTCGTTGTCTTTCTCCATGACCTTCTGATGCAGCCTCAACTCTTACCATTGATGCCAAACCGCAAGTGTTAAAAGTTTTTGATCAACCCCCTTGTCCAGGGCATTCTGCATGCGCAATTCTTAAATCTTCCCAATTCTATTCCAAAAAGAATGGAAAGATTTAGTGCACCCTGAAGCTTCGAACAAGAATGAACTTGAATTTGAACCATACTTTTCTCTATGCTAGCATAAGACATGGTGCTCCCCCAAATCCTGTCCCATTTGTCTAATCGCAGTGAGGAGTGTGACACAACCAAAAGTTCACAGGGGCAAACACAGTACTGAAATAATAAATGTGCTGACCTTTTCTGCCTACCTGATCTGATGTGACAGCGGAGGTCTAAGGGAAAGCCTTTTTCATTTTCCCTCATCCTTTGCTGCTTCAGTGTTCTTGCTCTCTTTCCTGTTCTGCAAGCACAAAGCTTCTTACTTGTTCCCTGCCACTGGCACCCACAGTAAAGACACTGTGGATTTAGCTGCTGTCATTGAGCTGGAGAAACAAAACATGGCCTTTGAGCAAATGCAGCTCCATGGTGCTGGATAATGGTGCCAGGGCTGGACGTAGGTGCAAGACATTGCACTCTGCACCAAATGTTGTGGCAAGACTGTGGAGAGCCTTGTTGAAGGAAAGGGAGTGAGCATGAGGTAGCTAGGAGCAATGCCAGTTTTGAGAAGCTGGCCTCTTTACAGCATCTATTTTGCCTTATTGCACATCTTAAAGCATCACATAGCCTTGTGGGAACAGGCCTGTAATTCAAACCGTATTTGTTTTAATTGCCTCTGACTTTCCTTGCCATTTGGCATATGTACAAAAGGAGGATATAAGAGCTTTTATGGGAGTAAAATTCTATAATTAATCACTTCTATACAAAACAGACCACATAGTAATGGGGGTGGGATGAGAAAGTTGCTTTGACCATGGACTGTTTTGTGCCATTCACTTATTAGCAGGCATCCCAGGAATGAGGATGCCTCACAAAGTCTCTCCTTTGCTGAGGTACTGCATTCTTACCAATAGTTATTGAATTGTAGTGCATACGAAATAATTCAGACAGTGCATTTTCCATATGTCAAATTTCACTGTAGCATTTCCATGACAACCAAACTGACCGTACCATTTTGTGGATGGTGACGGCCATGTTTGAGTGATGACTTCTTCCAGCTATAATATACTCCAGAGCTGATTTCATATCCTGGGTCCAACCCTATTGCATTACCTCTCTGACATTCAGTCAAGCATCTGACAATTATCTGATCCCAGCTACCCATTTTCCGGAGGAATGTTCATGCGAAAGGACTGGAGGGTGGCAAACCATAGAGGGAATGGGTTCCCACACCAACTGTTGCAGCCATCTCAGCATGGGGAGGTTTTGGGGCTGGAGCCAACTCCTCGCAGGCACACGCTCCTTTCGTCACTCCAAGGCACGAGCAGATTGAGAAGCACAGCCCTTTCCCAGCCCCTTATATGGAACAGATTTCAGTAAAAGAGATAATCCAGTTCGAAGGGGTTACACAGATAATACCCAACAGGCATCATTCAGGCATGCTCTGCTGAAATCCCCTTATATGGTGCAGCTGAATAGACTCAGATCTCCCAAACATCTGATGTATGAGGCAACTCTGCATGAGGTCACACAGCAAGTGGTAAACACAATGCAGTGACAGCGTGCATCTTCCAACCATGCTGTGTGATGCTGGACCCCAGAGCACTGTGGACTCTCTTCTACACCAGTTCCCTGTGCAGCAAGGGAAGCTGCCCCTGCATTGGTGCTTGGACAAATGCTGTGGGGCTGTGGAGCAGCAAATTCACCATATATGTTTTCTATGGGACATGGTGATGCAGTTGCATTTGGAGGACATCTTGTCTCAGATGCCTTCCATGCAGACATCTACAGAAGAGCTAGCCACTTTTTGGAGTCATTGGTGAGAGACAGACACACCAAAGAATGACTCAGGTTGGAAGAGAACTTGAACAGTCGCAGGTCAAACTTTTAACTTCTAGGACCCTTCTGCCCTAGTTCAGGAATTAAGATGGAGTCAGGCCACGGGCACCAAGCAGTGCCTCACTCCTTGCTGACCATGCCACCCAAAATATTTGCTCTTGCTCAACAGAATACATAGTTCACTTGGGAAACCTGCCGGGTCTTTATAGGCTTTTTTCCACCACCACTTTAAAAATAAATAAATAAACAAAGTTCTCAAACATATATACATATATATATATATATCATTGTTTATTTAATTATGTTCTTTCATCTTTGAATAAATTGACAGAAAGAACCTAGTGTAGGTACTACCAAAACAAAATAACAGCATGTCATTTTAAGGCATTGTCAGAACATTATTTATTTCTGTAAAAGTCTGTTTTCTCTTACAGATGTTTTTTTTTTTTTTAAAGTCAAAGAATCTTTTTGAACAAATGTGAAGCGTTCCTTGCAAATCCATAACATGCAAACGTGTGCCAAAGTTCCAGTCGTGTCAGACTCCATCCAAATTGCCGTATTATATTTAATAACAACAAAAAAAAAGTGAAAAGGACTGGTTTCTACTATTTCAAACATATATATTTTTAATTATATATTACAATCCCCATGCAGCTGAAGAATACTTCTGAATAAATCTGGATTCATAAGCTGCATGGTGCTCCAGCCAAGGTTGCTGTTCACATGCCATTCCAAAAGGGCCCAGTAATAATTTGCTCCCATAGGGAAATCCTCCTCTTCTCAAGGGAGCAGGGCACTGTTCCCACAGAATCATAGAATTATTAAGGTTGGAAATGATTTCTAAGATCATCAATACAACTATCAATCCGTCCTCACCATGCCCACTGAGCCACGATTTCCATTCCTTCATATAATTTCCAGTGCTCTACTACTTTTATCATGACTTGACATAAAGTATCACAGAATATGGCATCTTGACAACTGGTAATTTTTAAGTGGGGTCATGACTTGGATAGTCAGTTTGGGAAAAAAGAAAAGAAGTAATTATCTGAAATAATGTCAGAAAGATATCAGAAATAAGCCTGGCATATTGCTAACCCCAAGCCTGCTCCAACAGTGCTTTGCTCTTGAGTCTTTGCAAAACTTATTCCAGTAGTAAGGATTTGATAATGTATCCTGTTTAATTGGTAATCATCATTATGGTGCGCTTTGTGAGATGAAAAATCTGAGCTGTTCTGAAACTTCTAAAATTCCCTAAAATTCTGACATTTTCCTTCCGGAAAGTGCCGTGCAATGGAAGAGGAGCTGCTCCGTGGGGAGAAGTGGGAGAGAACTGTACAGCAATGGGCCTCCATCTGGGAATTCCAACAGGGAAAAACATGCTGGAACATTTCAGAACAACATCGTAAGTACTCTATCTCATTGCTTGCTAATTGTATAATTTGCTACTCAGAAACTCAGTGGTTTGCACACTCTTGTAGTAGTAGGGTCTCCTCTGCAGGTCCTGTTGCTCAAGCTGTTTATTTGTTATTACATTAAGCAGCCAATGCATTAAATCTGTAATAATACCAGGAGCACAGCAGCCCATCTCGCACAGGGGAGATGGATGGTTCTCCAGCCACCTCCTTTTGATGGTTTCAGTGCCCAAACCTACCTACATCATATATAGATGCTCAATCTTTTATTGGGACTGGTCCTAAATAATGTCCCATGCATGTCAGAGTGGCAGCCACACTGCTCCATGATGTACTGTATTCCTCTGAGCACTGCTCTGCATTAATGTTTAAAAGTGTAAGGGTTATATGTGCTTGCAGCTGAATGAACACACAAGGAAATCAGAGATGCAGACAACATTCACTGGTCTGTGCCATGGGTGCATGGGTTCCCTGTGTGAGCAATGCTGTGTTTGAAGCAGATGTCATTGCCTCTTTGCATGGGTACAGAAGCATGCATACTGAGCAGGTGTCCAATCCAAAAATGGGTCCGCTCAGTTTTGTTCTTTTCATTTATGCTTCCTTAATAATTTCACCTGCTAAACAAGACACCAGAAATGCATAGTGCTCTTTGAAGGCTGCCTAGCAACTCAGTGGGATGAACAAACTCCATTTCACATCAGCGTTAAACAACCTGAAGTGCAGTGAATTTATCTTACACAAACATTGGAGAGCTTAATAACAGGTGCAGCAAAACACAGCATTGGGGTAACGGTGATGATGTCCTAATATAATGGAACAGGCTGCCCAGGGAGGTGGTGGAGTCCCCATCCCTGGAGGTGTTCAAGAACTGTGGAGATGTGGCGCTGAGGGACATGGTCAGTGGGCATGGTGGGATGGGTTGGGGTTGGATTTGGTGATCTCAGTGGTCTTTTCCAACTCAAAGACTCTATGATTCTATGAACGAACTCATATTTGGTATTTTTAAAACTGCAGTTTGACAAGTTTCCTGAAAGTACATATCTACTGAAAGAAGGGAATTTTTTATGAGCTTTGCCTTGGTAGATATGTGCAGATAAAGCAGTGACCAGATCACTGCACACAGTGAGCTCACCTGGGGTTTAGGATGTGATCCACCCACATATCTTTAAAGTTCAGAAGATGCTGTTTATGAAAAGAGGAATTCTCATTGGGAGGTATTTGGCTTCAGCTTTTTAAATGGTTGATTTGAGACCTGCCTGGGATTGACAAATGTAGGTTGCCCAGAGAGGTGGCGGATGCCCCATCCCTGGAGATACTCAAGGTCAGGCTGATGAGGCTCTGAGCACCTGATGGAGCTGTGGGTGTCCCTGTTCACTGCAGGGGGGTTGGATCAGATGGCCAACTCAAATGATTCTATGTTTCCACGAATATATGAAAACTATATGGAAAAGCTAAGTCCACTGCAGTCTGTGAGCATCCCCTGTTCATGGATGGCTTAGTAATACTGATTAAAATGAGTCCAGAAAAAGAGAAGTGGAATAAAAGAGAGTAGACTGAACTTTTCTCTAATATAAAGATGTATGCGAAGAAGGCATCAAATTCACAGCTTGTGAGGCCTGTGGGCGCTTGCTTCTGCTCCCACTCAGCAAGCAGTAATTTTCTTGGAGGTCACTGTTGTGGCAGGCTGTGGGGAATGAAGACTTAGGTGGCTGCTATCTTGGGATGCAATCAGCTCAATTCAGGTTGAACTTAACGATGTTGCTACAGCAACCTGAGATGTCTCCTGCATAGTCCTGCATGGCCAGGTTGCTTCAGAGGTGTGGTGAACCAGGTGTGCTGTTGGGAAATGCCATTTCCCAGGCACCAGGCATGCTCCCTGGATGAAACTGGATGTATTGGGCTCATGCTTACTATTCACCAATCCCTTTTTATCTATCCATACCCTCCTCCCATCAATTTCTCTATCACTGTCTGCATCATGTGCCATCATGGGATATGGTTTGGCTTGGGATACACTGCTGCTTTGGCTTTTTGCAAAGCCCCCACAACAGTGTTTATCACTTTCAACATGTGGCAAAACACTGCAACCTTTCAGTGAAACTTTTGGTTTTCCACAGGAAATTCAATTAGATTTAATGTATTTCCAACCTGCACTATGTAACCTGTGTATGTTTCCTGCAAGAATAATACTTGCCTTTCTTCTCCAGCTGCTACTAAAATGGCAGCAAAATAAGGGGCATATTAAATTGTACCTCATGTGTTTTGGATTCCAGTCTCAGTCTGGACAATAGAAGCTTTTCTGGTTGATTTTGACTTTGAAACAGGACATGTGGGTGCAGCTGAGCACAGCTAGATGTAGAGTGTGACCAGCTGTAAGTCTATCAAGAAAGAAAGTGTTAACCGTATCCAACCTCTTTGACTTCCATTTATCTCACCCAAAAAATCCTTTTATTTGATCCTTATGAAAAAGGCACTCAAGGATTTGAAATCTGTTAAGGTGTATTCAATTTAATTACAAGATATGTGTGTTTTGACTTCATCTCTGTCTTGGGGTCTGATCCCAAGTACAAATGCTCAGATGAGTGTTTTGCGAGCGGCATTTAAGAGGTCTGTTATAGAGCACCTTGCCATCAGACAGGCAGGATGAGGGCTACCATCTCATATTTTCTTAAAGAAACCCCACATTGACCAGAAATGGGGAACTGAGCACCAAAACTTGTGTAGGGTGCACGTTGGAACAGGTTGCCCAGGGATGTGATAGAGTCACTGTCCCTGGAGGTTTTCAAGAAATATGTAGATGTGACAATAAGGGACATGGTTATAGGGCATGGTGGCGATAGGTTGGTGGTTGGACTAGATTACCTTAATAGACTTTTCCAACCTTAATGATAACGTGACTCTATGATTCTAAGTGAGATGTAAGGTACGCTTCTGCTTGCTACCACAAACTCTGATCAGCAGTGACCATAATGTGTGAAGCTGTAACTCACCCCTCCCATTCCCTTTCTCCTATCACCTCTTCCACTCTCTTTTTCAGCCCATATTTTATCGGAAAAAAAAAAAAGATGCTTTTGTTCTAAGAACTTTTTCCCTTCCTCCTCAAATTCCTGCTGCAGTTTGGGACTGCAACTCTTTTTACAGTGAGAGTTGGTGATACCAGAGGCAGAGGACTGTGACCTTCAAGTGTGAACAAGTCAGAGGAAGAGATAAGTTATAAGAAATTTCCAGCGTGGAATAATTCAGTGACAAGGTGTTTTGAGGGACAAAATAGACACAAATATATGGATTGTAATTTCGAAGCTGAAAGGGGAGGCCTAAATGATCTTCAAATACAAAAACATTAGCTAAAAAGTGGCTTCAAAACCCAAAGATTACTTTTATTAGACAAGAAGTATGCTACTTCAGTATGTATAGGGATAATATAGCATAGAAGCAATGGCAGATTACAAGCAATGCTGGCACTGCCTTTGAAAAGCCCATGCTATGAAAGAGTGAAAATAAAGTCAGATAAGAAGACAGGAAATAATATATATAATCAAGACAATAAGTACTAGACTGGATGGATTTGTTGAATTTTGCCTACGCTAAAAGCAGAGCACTAGATTGCTTCAAATTTCACTAACTCTGAAGATACATGTAGGTGATCAGTCTCTCTAGAGTAAATCAGAAGACCAAGACAGTCCGAAGATAGTTTTGGATTTAGAGCTATATCAGCTCTGGCTATATTCGCTATCCATATTTCAGAGCCAGCTTCTTCACTTTGGTGATCTGGTACAAAGTCAGAAGTGATGTGTCAAATTTACATAGGCTTGACTGAGAGTGGAATTAGAGTCATCTTGTGACAACATTTTACAAGTCCACCAAAACCAAACAGCAGCAGAAGAAAGAGAGAAGGAAATGGCAACAGGTCTCCATTAAGGAGGTTGATGATCTTGGGTGCTGGAAGTGATTCCAGAAGGACTAGAGTCAAGTAGTAGATCCATAAGGATTTTTTATGCTGTTACATCAAAGATTAAGGATGAGTCTTAATCTTAAAATCAAAACCAGGATTTAGGTAATTAATAGGATGCAAAAAATCTGTGTTCAGCTACTGTCCTCAGCCCAGACTCCATGGGTACTCTTGAACAAGCTACATAGGCTTTACATCACATGTACGCTATTTTAAGACTTAGTGGATAAATTGCCTAGTCATCCATACAGTTTCCCTTTATGAATGCCAAGCAAGGTTTACATTTACAGCCATCCATATGGAGCATATGGATGGGAGAAATGCTTGCTTTTGGAAAATATATGTTGCCTAGCAGAATTGTAAAAAATCCCATCGTACTCCAGACGTGACACCTCTCCTGATCAGCATCCCACCCTTGCCTAGAAACATGAGCAGGTGCCCCACATCTGCTGCCACAAACCCTCTGCCTTGCTTCCTCTGGACGCTTCACATACTGGACTTTTTTGAACCCATATTAACATATGCAGTGTCCTGCAGTCCAAACTCCAAAGCTGAAGTGCACGGAGGGTGCAGAATATCTCATTTTATTTCCTTCCCACCCACCACATGTTGGCTTGTTTGACACCTCTTTAGACCTTGGATCAGAGAAATGAGAGCCGCCCTCTCTATTCATTTTTTCCAGGCTACTCAGGATTTTATTCCCCTCTATCACATCCTCCTTCAGTTTATCTGCCCTGCAGGCAGAAGACTCCCAGTCTCTGTCATCCTTCCCTATATGGGAGCTGTTTCTCACCTTTGATCCTGCCCTGTCACCCTTTTCCAGGCCAGCAGCATCCCTTGGGCAAATGGGGAATGGGAACCAGGCACAGTGGACACCCACACTCATTTATAGAGCATGTTAATAGTCCCTAGACTCTCCCAGTGAGCCTAAAAGCTTTCTTCCCCTCCCCCATGATCACTCTTTGAGCTGGTATTTTCTTAGAATGCCCATTTCAGCCCCAAGGTTTCCTTCCTGATGAGCTTTTTCTCTGAAACAAAGGCATGATGGTGGCATGGGCCAGATTCCAGATCAGCAGGGAGGAGGATTAGACACCTCAGCATCTCTGCCCAACACACGGAACAAGGCTGCGTGCATATGGGGAAAGCAGTGACCGTGTTTGCTGATTAAAACTGCTGCTACCAATGGACACCAAAGACACAAGTGTAAAGAAAGCAGACAACACCATGCAGACTCTGGAGCTGGGTTTACATAGGGGGGAACCTGATCCAATGGGGCTTTTTGCTACCTTGCTCGCCAAGGACCAGGGGCATTTATTGCTATTTTCAGCCTGTGGGGTGAGGGGCACTTCCAGAAATAGTCCCCAAGTCCGGATTCTCCGCACGGTTTCTCTAGTGCTACCAGCGTCTGGAATTCAAACTGCGGGGCTCTGCAGGCAGCCCCGGTGCCAAGCACATTTCACCACCCTGTAGGGCTGACAAACACTGGGTTCTTGTAGAAAATGCTTTCCCTTCCCGTAGAACATGGGTTACCAGAAAGATCCGGGCTGTCAGCAGATGATCTCTAGAGCAGCAGGCGGTCTCATTTCTTCTTTGAGAGGTTGAATTCTTTCTTTGAGCAGTCTGGTTTCTTCTTTGAGTTTTCCTGAGCTCTGGAAGGGTTATAAAATGCTTCACCTACATAAATAAATATCTCTTTTCTATCGGTTACTTATTCTTAACTTGGTGGAAGAAATATCATAAGTTTGCGCTTCTACAGCACCTTTCACAAAGGGATATCAGAAGAGCCTTATAAACCTTCACTAATTAAGCCATTAAACCACACAACACCCCGCTGAGTATGTAAGGATTTATAGGGATGTATACAGTAAGAAGATTAAGTTTTACTCAGTTGTTGGTTTGGGTTTTTTTTTTTTTTTTATGAGAAAGAAAAAAATAAATCCACAAATTATTTCCCTCCATAAATGACTTTAACAGCCTATAACCAAGGTAATGTCAGCAAATCAGAGACAGGCTGATGGAAGGTGGCAAAGCTCAGTGATGATCTCCTCCTCTTGAAAATCATCACTACCCAGTGGCAATTAGAAATGCCCACTCTTTGAAGAACAGCAGTGCCCACCACAATGGCATCTTCCCCATATCCATCACATTAAGCACATCCATATTGAAATAACACATGCACTCAAAAGCTGATGCTGCATATATCATAGAATCATAGAATCACAGCACCATTTGAGTTGGAAGGGCCCCTTAAAGGACATCTAGTGCAAACCTCCTGCAATGAATAGGGACACCCACATGGGCTGTGGTGTCCACACACCACATCAGGTGCTCAGAGTCCCATCCAGCCTGACATTGGGTGTCTCCAGGGATGGGGCATCCACCACCTCTCTGGGCAACCTGTGCCAGTGCCTCATCACCCTTATGGTAAAAATCTTTTTCCTTACATCCAGTCTAAATCTCCTCACATTTAGTTTGAAATCATTTCCCCTTCTCCTATCACAACAGACCCTGCTAGAGAGTCAGTCCCCTTCTTTATTATTGCCCTGTGCTTTAGAAAATTCCCACATAAATTTCATCTGACAGTCTGGAAGAGAGGAGAGGAGTGGATAGAGTGGCTCACAGGACCAAAAGTAGCCCCCCAGTCTCCAGCTGTGGGAGGATGCCGCAGGTCTCAGGAGGGGATGAGTCCCACACTTATCACAGGATGCCACCAGACAGCAGTGGCAGGTCTCAGCAGCCACCACCATGTCAGCAGATCTGCCTCAATAGCTCGCTACAAGGTTTTGGGTTCTCAGCCACTTTGATATCACACCGAGGCACGAAAGCTGTTGGTATCACATCTGCCTGTCATCTGCTCTGAATTGGGGTGTCAGGGCTGATGGCCGGGAAACTTTGGAAAGTTTTTCAGCTGGCAGATAAACAGCAGCAAGTGTTCTCAGGATGACACATTCTGGAGCCCCAATCTTATCAGGGCACTTAGGACACAGTCTGTATACACGCTTCAGGCCAGACAGCCAGAGCACACAAAGCAGCTATGGAGACCATGTTGACGGCTGCAGTTTTTGCTTGCTTCTTTCTTTATTTTGTTGCCATCCTGATATAACAGGCAATGGTCCATGAGGCTGGCAGGAGAGTGCTGATTTAAGCCAGCTTTGCAGAGATTGATGCAAGACCTAATGGGGCTGGGTGCCTTGACAGCTAGTCATGATTTATTGTGGGAATGGTGGGAGAGAAAAGCATCCCAGATTGTCCATTCAAGTGTAAGGAGGGAACAGGAGACAATTTTGGGTGCTGCACATAGCTTAGAGGGAGTATTGCCCAGCAACTGGGGACAGAATCTCACTGCACTGCTGGTGTGTCCTGCATAGTCCAGTGTAGGGCAATGTGTCCATGCCAGTACCAATGCATCCATGGGGCTTCTTTTATTTTTTTATTATCGTATCATTTTATCTTTTACTATTTGGCTCTGTGTTGGCAAAGCAAGCTCAAATCTGCCTGCATTGAGTATTGTGAACTCAGCCTCAATCCTCTCTTAGCATGCACAGGTGGTTGTGTCATCTGTAAAAACATCCCACTGCTGCGACTCTGAAAGCTCAAAAACACAAGAAGTAGAACCCAGCTCATATTTTAAAAATATTTCAACAAGAACAAGTCTCTTCTCGTGGCTTTTGTTTGGGTAAGTTCAGGAAGGTATAATTAAAATATGTGCACTGCAATTTGGAACTGGAAAATCAATGTGTTTCACACCTACGTGCATGGTGCTACCTAAAACACCTCCTCCTCCTTTCTGTCTCTGCCTGGAGACTTCCCTGCTGCTCATTTCCTGCCAACATATCTCTGTGATCTTCTTCTATCAAAACAAGCTCCCCCGCTAAATTCATTATAGGCAGAGGGATGTGATGGATATGCACCCACACAGCTCGAGCTTCTTCCACACTGAAGTCAGAGGTGGTCTACGGATGAACTGCAAAATTTAGTGGGAGGGATGGTAGGTTGTGGCTGACCCTTGACTCCTTGACTCCTCTTTTCTGCCCTTTTTTTGCAATTTGAACAGTGCACTGACATGGCCAGGCCTGTGTAAACATGCTCCCACCTCCTCTTCCCTGATGCTTTGAGACGGAGATGTGGCCAAGATCAGAATGAGCATCAGACTGATAAGGAGCATGAGGGATCCTATGCAGCTCATCAGAAAACAGCCTTAGACATTCAAAAGGCCAACAGTGCAGTCAAAGCTTACTTTTTTAGGCAAGTAGTAAGGACAGATTGCAAGGAGAAAGGCTGCCTCAACCCATTGCTCCTCACACCTTATTCCTGCATTGTTTCCACTAAAGGCAAATATCATTTTTGCTGTATGTTTGTAACTTCAGAGCTGCAAATCTTTCCCTTGTCCTGTTTCATTACTGTAGGTAATGAGTGTTTGCCACGCTCTTTTTGTGGCAATAATGTGAGGTGGGATTGGGCCAGCTGCAGGATGAAAGCTGAAAGTGAATTCACAACTCACCGTAGCTAAAAGATTACATTTTAAGGTGGTGTTTGTGCTATTCTATTCTGAGTTGGATGTAGGCATGACAGCACTTCCTTCAGTGGTGCTGTATTGCTTCTGAGCATTAAATGTGGATCAGGCTCTGAGCAACCTGATCGAGCTGTTGGTGTCCCTGTTCACTGCAGGGCAGTTAGACTAGATGGCCTTTAAGGGTCCCTTCCAACTCAAAATAATTCTATGATTCTATGATTAAAGGAGCTGCTAAGGATGCAACTTTTAAATTGGAATACTGAGCATAAAACCCTATTGAATTATTGGCAGCTCTTGGTTTAGCTGTGATTTCCATAGGTTTTTTTTCTATCCTTCATTAGTTACATTAAGGTACTCTATTTTTTTCCAAAATAGTCCTCTTCCCTTCCAGTCTTTTCAAGTTAAGACAGATTCTGCCACAATCAGCTCCTCAGTGAACCAGGACAGATACAGGTAGAAAAGGACATGACATAACTCCTTCCTGCACTTGCCTGTTCTCTCCACAACATACCTGTATGAGCCTAGCCTGTAAGCCTGAATTGTCATCTTGCATAAATCAGTCTCATTCCGATTTATTTTTAACTTTTCTGTCTTCTACTTCTTCATACTTGTCTCTTCATCATCTACCTTCTCTCCTTCCCTTCTTATTAGCTGTTTGCAGAAATCCTTATGTGTCCAAGGTCACAAGAGCTTGCTCTTGCTATGACCAAATCTACCTTCTGGGGTCTTGCTGGCTGCAGCCTTCTCTGCCCAGTGGTGGCATGGCTATGGGGTGTTGTTTTCAGATTTTAGGTGGCTAAAGGGTTCATGGTCATTGGCAGTTGAATGGGGCCCTGAACATCCTATTCTGGTGAGATATGTTGGACTGGGTGATACTGAAGGGCAACCTGATCTAGTGCTTGATGTAGTTAGTGGCTGGCAACTCTGCCCAGGGCAGGGCGATTGGAACTAGGTGATCTTCGAGGGCCCTTCCAACCCAAGTCATTCTATGATTCTGTGATAATTATCAGGGGGTATAGTTCTGTGGTGGGCTCTTCACAGCATTTTTTATTATTTAATTTGGATCTGTAGCACACCAAGGGCCTTGCATCAGGATCAAAGAACTGAGCACTGACATTAAGGCTTTTTATAAGGTGATTTGACATCTTTGTTCCAACTTTCCAATATTATCCAGCATGGGAATGTGCTTAAGACAAACATCTGTCTGAGGCTTATCTGTGGGAAGATTATCTTCACAGACAGCAAGGGAAGAATACAGGGATTTAAAACTTTCCTTCTGTTAAAAATTAGTTTAAACTTTACATAATCCAAAAAAGCAGCACAACAAACTTAATGCAACATTCAACGAAGTCGTTTAAGAATTTTCTTCCTGGGGTATGAGCTGACCTTTTCCCAAATAGTCAAATGCCAGTGGCTCATGTCAGAGGCACTCTTGAAAATGGCAGATAGGTGTTTTTAGGCTGTCCCTCCCCACAGTTTTTGTAGGAGCTGGTTTTCTCAAGGCCTGATTATACTTACCCTTATAAAACCCCTGAAGGGAACAGAGATGCAATCATTCTCAATTTACTGGTTGGAAACCAGGACTTAGAAGGGTAAATCTTGAATTTTGAAGCCATTCCAGAACAGTTTAGCTAGCTGGGAAGATAAAAAAATGCGTGTATGAGTCCAAGCATGTAGTGCATGGGTGCAGACCCTAAAGTCTTTGGACTTGATCTTACAGTCCTTAGAGTGGACATATGGTGAATCATCTCATGTGAAAGACACAGGATGTATGTCAGTCACATGCACCTGCAACTGCTCCAAGAGCACAAGAGCATGGACAGAGCCAGGATGAGACTCTTCAGCCAAGGGACCTCAGCTGAACTATCATTCCAGGCTGTCTTTAAGTTAATGGAGAGAAATAGGTGCCTCTACAGGGTGATTCGTCTTCTCCTAATATGACTGTCAAGGGGAATTGCTCTCTGAAATTGCCTGCTTCTATGGACTTTCATTGAGTTAGGAGTTGCTATTCTGGACTGACACACTCAGTTTTAGGTGAGATACCCAGAGCCATGAACTGAACTGATTCAGGGGTTCTAACCCCTGAAGGAACCTTCCCTTGCATTAGTCAGGGTACGTTGATCCTCTTTATTAAAGAGTTGATAAACTTTGAGTACTCTGAAACCTCACTACTGTGGTTAAATTGAATTACACTCCACAGTGGAGAAACCCAGAAGGTCCATAAATGGGCTACCTGCCTTTTAGAGGGTGTGCTCTGAAAACTGGACGTCGCTGCCAGGCCTGGTAGCTGAGTTATAGAGAAAATTTCCCATAAAAAATATTCTGGATTTACATTTACAAGCATCTCAACCTTGGATATGTCACAGAAAAAGAACAGACCACACTGCAATGCCACTATCCACAGCCAAAAGAGAAGTGAGCATCCTCAAAGAAAATAGCATTCACTCATCCAATCCAGCCTTAAACACATTAGGATAAAGAAACACAATATGTGCCTAAATTCTTTAATCCCATTAAAGTTTAGGTTCTCTGTTATTTCCTTTTCCCTGTCACGATGAGCATGTTGTACTTTCTGGTGGAAGATATGATGAGGAGGAAAAAATTTCTAGCTTAAAAATCCTACTGCAAACTTGCACTGTAGAATTAAATGGGCGGTGCAGGACAGGGGCACATCCCCAGGGCTGGAGGGTGGGGATTAAAATATCTGCCAGCCCACACGAGAAAGTCCACATTGATGAACAATGCTCCCCTGGTAGTCATTTTCTAGCAATGCTCCATCGAAGTGGCAACAAGAGGTGCTGTGCCCCAATCATCTTGACAGCCAGCAGGAACTTGTATTGTTTGCTTGTGTTAATCAAGGTTTACACCACTGTTCCCATAATTGAGGATTCCGCAAGAGGCAGTTTTCATCTCTTGTGAGGCTGTCTGAATTCTGGACACCCTGTTCTATATTCAAGCATCTAAATAATGCTCTGGAGACAGGAGATAGAAGGACCCAAGAGGTTACGGCCTGTAATGGCCTTAAATTGCACCAGGGGAGGTTCAGGGTGGATAATAGGAAAAATTTATTAGAAAGAGTAGTGATGCACTAGCACAGGCTGACCAGGGAGGTGGTGGAGACCCTGGAGGTGTTCAAGAAACGTGAAGATGTGGCACTGAGCACGTGGTCAGTGGGCACAGAGGGGATGGGTTGACATCTGGACTTGGTGGTCTTAGTGGCCTTTTCCAACCTTAGTGATTCTGTGATTCTATGATTCTGCTTTTCTATTATCAAAAGCTGTTGCACTGTTCCAAGATATCATCTCCTCTGAGCACACATTATTGCCCAGTAACCTTATTCTACAGTCATTCCTTCCTGCACTATCACCTCTGATTCCAGGAAAGTTGTTTTATTTTTTTAATAGGAAAATACTCACACAACTGAAATGAGCCTGCCGAAATCTTCTCTCTGAAGTGACAGTCCAAATACCAGAAAATGCATCCAGTGGCCCTGAAAGGAGTGGTGTGAACAAGATGGGAAGTCCTTCATCTCTTTTATGTGGCATAGCCGGTAGGTGTCCAGATGAAGAGAGCCTGAATTCAGCCTTGTATGCATGCAATAATGTTTTGCACCCCGATTGGCCAACAACTCCTTCTTTCCCGCTAGGCAGGATGCCTGTCCTAACCCCAGGACCATTAATTCTTCAAAATACAATAAATATGGGTCAGCAGCTTTTGGAGAGGTAAGACCACAGAGCAATCCTGCACTGACACTGAAATAATTCTGGTGCATGAAAAGTTAGAGCAGCTGTGGCTGCTTATACATGCACAAGTAATGCAGCTTGCTTGCTGCCAGAGAGCCTTAATCCTCTTTGAACTCCTGACTTTACATATCGGATGGTTGCTCCATGCAGTAATATCTGTGTATTACTGTCCATTCACTGTAAGTATTTTATAAAGCGATACAAAGTCGGGAAATGTATTCTCAAGAGGCGCAGATGCAAAGGTTACCGAATGCAAATCAGATATTTGTGTCGGCATTGGTATCTGGCGTGTTTGTAAAACCAGGAGCACGGTATCAAGTGTTAAAATGGGAAAAATTCCCTCCGCATCCTGTGAAAATGCTGGCAGCACAAGGGCAGCGAGTGCCTGCGGGTGTGGTAATTCAGTATGGTCGCTGCTTGCTAAACAAAGTAATCCTTGCAGCCGCCAAATAAAGGGATAAAACTGCTTCAGCAGGAAAATGGAGTTTCTTAATCTGGGGAGAAGAAATAGAAGCCACTAGACTGCGTGAGAAGCATGGGTGAAGGAGCTCTGTTAGAGCTTGCTCCTTAAGTTACCTATTCCGCAACAGTTACTGTACTCCTTAAAGCCGTGGCTTTGGGAGTCTAGTGATTAAAATATGATCATAAATGCTGAAAAAATAAGAAAAAATGGAAGACAAATGGTTTTTCCCTAATAACAGAAAAATATGAAGGGTACAAAGGAATGAGACAGCTCCTGGAGGTCAGCCCCTGTGCTCATGTACTACGCAGCTGTGTTGGCACCCACTGGGCCTCACCTGAAGGCAGGTGTGATCCCAGCGGCAATAAAAGTGATGATTTTCTACACCTTTAAAATCCATTTCTGAGATCTGCAATCCATGCTGGGTCAACAAGCAAAATAAATTCAGATAGCAGGAATGTTCATTCAACTCAACACAAGATAAACATCAAGGAATCACAGAATCGGTAAAGTTGAAAAAGACCTCTAAGATCACATAGTCCAACCCCAGACCACCCCACCATGCCCACTGACCATGTTCCTCAGTGCCACATCCACATGGTTCTGGAACACCTCCAGGGATGGTGGCCCCACCACCTCCCTGGGCCACTGCATCACCACTGAGAAGAAATTGTAATATCTAGCCTGAAAGGAGATGCAATAAAGGAGTAAAAGCCAGAAATACTGAAAGTGTAACTCATTAACATAATTATTCACCAGGAGAGGTATCCTGCTGATGTCCTTGCAGACTGACTCACACATGGAGTAGAAGAGATTTCTTTTACTTAATGGAACAGATCCTGAAAGATGAAAAGATGCTGGGAGTGTCAGGACCGAGGTAACTCGAGGCTGCCTTGTGTAGTGATACAGCTTGAGATGCTCGCATTTGTGAAACAGGCAGGCAGGTTTCTATCCTCATAGGAGCAGGTGTCAGGAAAAAGCATTTATGGATGATGTAACACGGAGGAGGGACAGAGGACTCACCTGAAAGCTATAGGCACAGGCTTTCTGACAGGAGGTAAATGAAAAAGACATACTGTGAGCTGCTGTAGCTTGATTTATATCTGTGCCAGGATGCAAATCAACTTTACACAACATCTTATCTGAATCAGCTTTCCCAGTATTGTTAGATTTTTTTTTTTTTTCCAAATAGTGAAAAAAACACATAATGCCCTTCTTAAATTGCATTTAGTCATTTGTGGTTAAATGTGAATATGTTCCGGCTCCTCTTACAGGCTAATGTTGCAATTAAGACATGTGTTGCAGGATAACTCCCCCCAGCTATCCCTAATCGGCCAGGCTGGAGGGGAAGGGCAAAGCCGTCAGCGGTGGTGTGCAGCTGCACAACCCAGTTCCCTGGCTGCCAGCCAGGGCGGGTAATGTACATTTATTTGGTAGGTGTTCCACTGACAGACCCCAGAGAAACTTCCTGGAGCGTTAGCGGCAGTGGAGCAGCACAACCTCTGATAGCTATTGCCAGCCCCCTCAACTCAAGTGACCCTTGCTTGAAGGTATTAACACTTGTCCTCTTCCCCAGCCCATCACCAAATGCATCGCTGCTGTCCTTGGCACAAGGGGCTGCCCAAACACAGCCCTCTGAATCGATGTGGCTTTGTTATGGACACAGCTCCATGTAGTGTCGTTGTGACCCATCAATTAAAGGGGTGTTTTCTCCACAGGCTGGAGGTCAAAGGAAGGATCTGGGGTGGATCTGACTTTCCCTAGCACTGTGGATTCATTGCTTTAATGGATTCAATGCCAAAGCCCGCTTCTGCCACAATTAACAGGCTTTGGTATAAAAGGACTAAAAATTGTCCTTGCTTCCCTCAGAGGTCCAAGGGTCAGACATCGACAGCTGCGCTCTCAAGGTATCACAGAGCTCTCTGTTACACATTCACACAAACATGAGGAAGAGCTGCAATGGAGACCAAGCTCAGGTTCTGGATGGGGCTAAGACAGCAGTCACCTCAGTCCTCATTGCTTTCTGTGTGCGTCCTTCACCTTTTCCAACAAAAGCACCCACCCTGCTGCTGGTATTTCCAAAAGGCACTTGATAAAACCCAATGCCAGTGTTGCCAGGACAGCTCTGTGTCGGTGAGATGTACCAAGCTGATAACAACTAATGAGTTTACAGAGTATCTCCAGCATGATTGCAGCAGCTGCAGCCAATCCCAGCGACATTCCCCTGCCACTAAGTGAGCCGGCAGAATCGTTAATCCTGGGGCATTAGTGATCTGAGGAGGAAATGATGGAAGAGACAGGAATACCAATGCCGAGACCCAAAGTCTAGGACAGGTGGAAGCAGGTGTTGCTTATGGCTAGGATCCTGGCCACAGCTCTGGTGGTAACTCCTGCTGTTCCCCAGCATCCTGTGCAGTCTCAAAACCAACTGAAATACCAACAAAACAATTCCCAATCTCTCCTCTAATGTACAGGGCTCTATTTCTGCATGTTAATGATTGCCTGAGATGCCACCATATATTTTGAATTCTTCTTTTTAAATACATTTTCTCTTCAGGAAGACAGCGCACATGGAAATGCCAGATGAAACACTGCTATTCCCCCAGGACATGCTGAGGAGCATCACTGAAACATTCCCATCCCTGAGCCACTACAGCACATGGCTTGCCATGTTAAGCAGCATCATCATGGCCTACCAGTTGTCAAGAGAGGCATTTTCAGATTGGATATCAGTACAAAATTTCTTTTCAGTGGGCAAAGTGGGATGGGTTGACAGTTGGGCCACATGATCTTAGTGTTCATTTCTATCTTTAATGATTCTACGATTCCATTCTATGAATCATGTTAATCAGCAGAGACAGGTGAGGGCCAGACCAGCACATAGCATTCAAATTAATGGGTTTGATCTTTAGCACGCTGCTGGTAGCCCATGGAGCAAAGTCCTTCAAAGATGCTCTATCGTCTGCTGACATCCAAAATACCCCTGTGTTATATCTAAGGCAAGGTTTAATGCTTTAGGGGATGTCTGCACTGTGTAGCTCTCCCACAACATTCACTTTCACCAGGTGTGACATTTATTTTCTGAAAAGACAATCATTTCAAATCCTTGGGCACTGCAGAAAATAGCTAGCCTTTTTTTTCTTTTTTTTTTCCTACGGATAATTAAACTTCGCTTTATTCAAATCCTTTCAAAGAACAGGTGGTAGAAAATAAACCCTCAGACTCCACGAATAAAGGAAGGGCTGTTTTTACAGAGATGTCTGAATTATACACACTTCAAAAACAGAGCACCAGAACCAGCAAAGAGGCGGCAATAAATGCAGTCCTTGGTTTTGTCGTTGCTGACGAAGATATCACTGTCACTGGACAGTGCTGCAAACTCATTTTTTAGGTCAATGTAAACAGCTTCTTGAAATCTAAAGAAATCTTTAAAATGCTGTCAGATTAGAGTAAGAGAAAAACTGCAGTTTTGTTACGTTGAAAGCTGCTCTACAAAGCCAAGGGGAATGTCTCATGGCTTTGGCTGCATTTGCTTCTGCTAGCATTACTCTTCATGTCTGGCTTGCAGAGAGTCATGCTGGGATGCTGTTCCAACCGGATGCATCTGCTGAGAGTAAACATATGGAAAGGCCTTCCCTTCACTAAGGGTATGTCATCCTCTTGCTGTGTGATGGGCAGCATCACCATTTTCAGCTAATTCTGGAGTTTTTCAAAGCATGGTAGTGTTCACACTGAGCTAGAGGAGGAGGAGGGGGATTAGGCACAGCCTTTATTATTATTATTATTATTAATTTTTTATTTTCAGAATGGATCCTCCAATCTTGCAAGCCTCTGACCCTTTCCATAGTCATGTCCCATAACTGACTCATTACTGTGGGTAAGGAGCACAGGAGAGATGCTCAGCCATTCAGTGCAGATTGATTTAATTAGTGGCACTTTTAATTACTCTTTACCATTAAGTTGTAGAGGGAGCACGCTTATAGAAAAACCATTTAATGAAGATTTCCTTGGCATCAAGAAGAAAGGTATGACTCCGGCTTAATTACTTAGACCAACAGAGGTAGAACTAAGATGCATCTGAGAACCAGTTGCAAGCAGTGTTCATAATTCAACCACTAAATTAAAGCTGCAAACAAAGGTATTTACCATGCACCCTGTGGCTGTCCTGCCATGTTTACTGGCACAGTGGCTATACAATTGGATGACAGCTAATACATAGCTCTGGGGATATTTTTACAGTTTCCTTTAAATAATTGATTAGAGACATAATTACACTGTGATAATTGCTAGCCATGAAGAGAGACTTCTGCTGTAAGCTGCAGGTAGTGACATAATGTAATATTAGGTTCCTTAAATGGAGAGCCAGATTTATGAGTTGCCCAGATGGTCCTCCTATGAAGCTAGGAATTCAGAACCTTGTGGATCCTATCTCTGTTGATGGGCCCTGTGGCAGGAAAGGAATTGGTAAAGGTCCCAGTTCCTGGTACTCCTTTCAGAAAGGAGACTTTGGTCTGTGAGTCACCGCTTGCTTGGAAGTAACATCTAATTTGCTTCCTCATTGCCAGACACATCCCCAAGCTCATCATTTTCTACCAGGAGGCAGAGAACAGCCATTAAACCCAGCAGTGAAAGAGGAAAATCACATGCACAATTTGCTGCCTGTGCCTCTCCCCTGGGACTCCAGGGTTTAATGCAATTTGGTGTATCCTGGCCAGTGGTGCTTCACTGCTTTTAATTAAAAAAAAATTAAAGGATTTATGTTGGGATTAAATGGGATAATTATTGATTGATCTCTGCCTTCTAAATTGAAAAGCATTTGGATTAATCAGCTTTTAAGTAGGAAGTCACTCAGCTCTGGACAGGAAACCAGCCTCAGGCCATGCACTTTGCATCCAATGGAGCTTTATTTGGTTCTCTTTCCTAAAACCCAGTGAGAAAAGTTTTCCTTTCTTCTGTCCACCTGGAGCATCCTGGCACATCTGGCCAGGAGGTCTGCCATCCTCCCAGACCTTTGTTCTGGGAACTAGGAAACTCATCTACCTGGTTGGTCAAGTCAGCACTGGAATGCTTGATGGATGGAAAGAGACGGTTGTAGAGACACTGTCCTGTAGGTCAAATAAAAAGCAGATGGCCAAATAGACAATTCAACCATCAGAAGGTACTGGTAAATGCAAAGGCGTAAAGCCTGCAGTTGGTTTAGTTCGAGGACTGTATATACCCCTCCATCTACACAAGCTGTTGGAAATGAGGTTAAACAGGTGAGGCTGGTGGTAGGACAGCATGTACTAAAAATAATAATGGCACGCTCAAAATAATAATATTTAACATCTCCAGCTGCAAAAGTAGGCTGCTGACCTAAGCACTGTGTGTCCATGTTTCTGCTTATATCTGGAGCAGAAATAGCATGTTTTGTGACCCCCATTTCTACTTGGATTATTCCACTGAATGAAAATAAGTAATGCTATCTCCCAGGAAATGCCAAATGGAAAACTTAGAAGAAAAGCTTGCCATTTCAGGAGAAGTTTTATTTTTAAGAACAGAGAGTTTTGATGGGATTTTCCCCTTTGGAATGAAATTCCAGTCCCAATGAATCATCTTTCCAGTGCTAGGGCTTAGAAGCAAGTTTCAGCCTTCCCCTTTGTGAGTGAGAGCAGTGTTTACTTCAAAGTCTTTGTCTTCTCATTTACGCTGGGAAATTTTCTTGTTTTATTTTAAAAAGCTCCTCCTTCCTCAAAAAAACACCAAATCTTTAGGTGTTTTTTTGTTTGTTTGTTTGCTTTTAAATATTGTATTTTTAAAGAGTCTCTATGAAAAGAAAGGAGTACTTCCTCAGGAAGATGCACACCCAGGGAGTCTGCATTATTCTAGGAAGCATATTTCTGCTGAAGCACTTTAATCCGCTGAGCTGCCGATCCAGCACTGACTCACATGTGAACCTCATCCACATCTCATCTACTGGAGGTAGGTGACCTGGCAGCACAGTGGCAGATTACATCCCCCTGCAGCTGTATGGTAATTCATACTTGAAAGAATGATTTGAGTTCCCCACGCAGTAGTCAGATCTATATTAATTGGAACAAAAGACTTGGCTTCGTTGTTGACAACTCAGTGAAAGCCTCTCTTCTGTGGACAGCTGAGCTTGGAGAGAAAAAGCACCCACGTTGACTCGGTCACACTGTCTGAGCACCCTGAAATTATAACCACACGGGCCCTTGGACAATCCCTTCTGCACAGCTTCATTAGAAACATCGTGAGTTGATCAACATAGCTCACAAGTGTGTCAAGAATGATGGATGGGATTAGGCACTGATGATAATGATATGCGTGAATTCAAATTATTTGTCACATAAAATCTAGGGGGAACAGTTAGAGCATTTTTTTAAGCGGACTGACTTAAAGATGTTGCTTGTCTTGAGTACAGGGCTACTGTAGGATGACTGCAAATAGATTAGTTGAAATGCATGAGCTCCAGCACATGTTGGCCAACTCCAGTGGGGCCATTTAAGCCTCTCTGCACCATACTCCCAGTGCAAGTACTGTAATTTGGAGATTAGAAGGTTTGTCAAGGCCAGGCTGGATGGGGCTTTGTGCAACCTAATCTGGATGGAAGTGTCTCTGCCCATGTCAAGAGGTTGAACAAGATGCTTTTTAAGGTCCCCTAATATCATATCCTAGATGTGTTACTTGGATATCAGGAAAAGGTTCTTCACTGAGACAGTGGTCAGGAACTGCAACAGCCTCCCCAGGGAGTGGTTGTGGTACCAAGCTTGCCAGAGTTCAACAAGCATCTGGGCAATGCTCTCAGATATACGGTCTGATTTTTGGGTGGTCCTCTGTGGAACCAGGAGTTGGACACTCTAATCCTTATGGGTCCCTTCCAACTCAAGATATTCTATGATTCTATGATGATTCTGCTTTTAATGAAGGCAAGAAAGTGTACAAGAAAGTAAACTCCTTTTCCCAAAGTAAACAGGTGGAGAAAGACTAAGAAGCAAAGATAAAGACATTGGAAAAGTGCAAAACCAATATGATCACTTGCTTGAGTGAAATGATCTTGCTCAGGATCTCTTTAAATTACGGCAACGTGCTAAACTCCGTGGTGAAACTTTAACCTGCTCTCAGATCTGTCAGTCAGAATTAACTGCTGCTTACTTAACACCTTATAGCTGACCAGGGGAAAGCAGCACATCAAAGCCTTAGTCCCAGATCAGCTCCTGAACACCAGAATAGTTCCCTCGCTCATTTTGAGGATATTGAAGTCACCTGGACCACCAGTACAGTGCATCTCCATTTCCCAAATCATGTATGGCAAGGAGAAGCTGCAGTGCTCCTTAAAAATCCTGGTTGGACCAGTCCTGAGATATAGAGGACTTTACAAAAAAATGTGTAGTAGGGTATTCTCTTAACTATGTCCAAAGTCATGTTTCTTCTCATCCTTTAGTTAATGTGCTTACTGGGAATCTGTTGTTGTTACCTCAAAAGGAAGAGGCACAACCCTACAAGTCAATCAATGACCTTTTTGAATTTCCTGCTTTCCAGTCTCAGAAGCCATACAGACATCACATGCCATCTAAAAGCCTGCTCATGTGCCAGCTATCACTTGTACTGAAAACAGGGGAGCTGGAGGACAAGACTACAATTCAGCTGGAGATATGAGCAGACAAGAACTCCACAGAGTGCCCCAAGAGCTAATGCAGAGTTCTGCACCTGGGACAGAATAACCCCAAATAACAGGACTGGCTGAGGACTGACTTCGCAGACAGAGTCATGGTGGGCAACAAGTTGAACAGGAGTCTACAGATGTCCCTTGTGGCAACAAAAGTCTATCACATATTGTCTGTAAGAGGACAAGAGCAGCCAACATGCCCTCAGAAGTAAATTTTTGCTTCTCTTGAGCATTTTAAGGCCCTATCTCATTTACTGTGTCCAGCTTCAGGCTTCTCAGTTCAAGGGAGATCAGACCAGCTGGAGCAGAGGAACTTCATAGTGGCTGGAGTAGTGGAGAACATACTGTATGTGGATGAGGAGGCAAGAGGTTTTCCTCTGCCTGGAGAGAAGTAAAGACTGATTAGGGATCACACTGCTGTTTTCACATATCTGACACAGTATCAATGAGGAAATGGAGCTGTATTCTTTTTCCTAGGAGCACATGGGAAAAAAATAGGGAAAAATGAGACAATGGCACAAGCTCCCGATACAGCAACTGAGCAAATGTCCCTGCGAGTGATGTGGCAGCAATAACCCCTTATTACCTCCTTGTAGGCAGAAATTGAGGCATCTCTCTTGTAACTTGCTCAAGAACATGCCTCTGTGCTCTACAACATGGGATGGCTGCCCAGAGCACGTAACCTTCACCCACTGCCTCAGAAGCACACACACATTTCTTCCTTCTTCTCCTGCATCGCTTTTCCATGACCTCAAACTCCCCCCTGGGGACTGCTTTGAAAGATTTATTCTGGTCATGGCAAAAGCCCTGTAGAGCCCAGGCCCCCATCTCAGCAGCTGCTGGCTGTTCGGGGCAGCGCAGGTCACCAGAGGGTGCTGCTGGGGCCCAGCCTAGCAGATAGGAAGCAAAAATCAGGAAAGGTGCCCTTCTACATTCCTTCTCTTCTCTTTCTCTGTGTGGTGTGCACATGTGCCTGTGCACGCCATCTCTGAAAGCAAAACAAGTAAAAACCAATGAATGAGTGTTGTAGAGTGGTAGGACTCGACCTTTTAACTTCCCTTGCCTTAAGTTGTTGTGGTAGAAGATTACCCTAGCAGGTTTCTGGGACTCACTTGATTTCAACCTTGCATATTTCTGTACTGTTTGGTTTCAGCCAAGTTAATCCTGACTGTCACTTGAGTGCAGTTAATGATGTTCTGCTTGGAGATTTGCAATTGTGCATAACTGGGCTAAAGTCCCTCCCTGCTGTCTTCGCACTGCTTTCGGAGCCCTTCTGTCGGATGCATGGGAGTCACTGAGCATTTTGCAAAGGAGTGACTGAAAATGAATCCTGCAGTCCTAAATGAGCCGCTTTATAATCCCTCTATCTGCTTCAGACTGTCTCAGATTAATACTATTTGCCAGTCACTCCCCCTCTCTAAAGAGGGAACATATTTTTAGCCTCTCAACAGATCTGACACACTGGAGTTTCCCCTGCCTGTAATCCCACTGTCACCATTTCCAAGTATATTTTTTAAAAAATCTCTTACTTCTTAATGTTGTCCAGGCTGGGAATTTAAGATCAGTAGCATAGACAGCTACTGCATGTGGATGCATGTTTGGATACTTGCAAGAGACACACCCTCAAACTGAAAAAAAAAAAAAAAAGGAAAATAATGAAATTAAGAGATATTTTGAAGGAAAAAAAAAAA
>JACDJE010000112.1:57840-65340 GCA_016647715.1 Pavo muticus
GGAAGGGAAGGGAAGGGAAGGGAAGGGAAGGGAAGGGAAGGGAAGGGAAGGGAAGGGAAGGGAAGGGAAGGGAAGGGAAGGGAAGGAGAAAAGGAGTTCTGTGCAGTCACAGAAAGGCTCTTACTAAAGAACAGCTCCACTCTGTCTCTTGTTCGGTGGAATCAATGGCTCTCTCCTGCCCAGGGTTTTAACGTGCTCTGCTCAGGCCAATTGTGGTTATATAATACTGGCTCCAAAGCAGATGCTGCTGTGTTCGGGCTGGGAGATTATAGCTGGAATGCACAACTAATGGAAGCTTTCTGACAAATATAGCCTTCCCTGCCAGGTGGGGGATGGCTGCGGGCAGTGCTCCTGCATCCCTGGGGCACTGCACATGGCAGGCACCAGGGCTGGCTGCGATGGGGCTGGTGCTCCCCATCAGCCTTCCCCCCACCAAAAATAAAAATCAGGTGAAGGAAAACAAAGTGGCAGCAAATCATCTCCTGCTGTAGAGCTGGAGGTGTGCAGGAGTTTTGTCACTGATGGACTGTAACAGTTGTCAGGCATTGCTCTGTTGCTGGGAGGAAGATGATATACTGCGTCCAGGATGGTCAGTGTGTTTGTGTGGTTGAATATCTGATTGATTGAATATTTCTTCTTGTTCCTTTGTGATTCACCACATGTTTGGCGTATCAGGTGTCTCATTACCTTTTTCAGTGCTGTGACTTGGCTTTGTGGCATGCGCTGCGTAATGCCACCACGAAAGTGGAGCAGGCCTTTATTGCGGGGAGCTGGGTACAGCTCCGAGACAGTGCTTAGCACTTTGGTATTGAGAGGATATTAACAACCCCAGATCTGCTCTGACTTTTCTTCAGGAAATCTCATGTGTTGGTCTTGCCCAGGCACGGCAACAAGTCCTGAGGGAACAGCATGCAGCTGTGAGGGGAAGGCCAGCTGGAGGTGAGGGAAAGGCTGTGCAGCAGAGGGCGGTGGGCATGGAATGGGCTGCCCAGGGCAGCAGGCACAGCCCTGAGTGCCAGAGCTCAAGGAGCGTAGGGACACCTCTCTGAGACACAGGGTTGGGTTTGGATTCCTGTGTGGAACCAAGAGTTGGATCATTGTTGTCTGCTTTGAGACATGTGCCGCCACTGATGCCCTTTAGCTGCCTTACCAAGAAACAGGCCATACTTGTTCTAGGATCCAACTGGATCCTTTCCATCCTGAAAAAAAAAATCTGTTGGACACCTACAGCTTCTTCTCATTTTGACCATTTCCGGCTTTATTTCTCATTTCTAGAATCTAGCAAAACAGATGTTGTGCAGTGTCCACCTGCATCTGAGCCAAACTGGGAGATGAGAGGCAGTGATGCGTTACCATTGCTTACACCATGGGACATCCCATCTGTCCATACAGAGTGTATGGACTCCCACCTCATCTCAGCCATTTCCTAAATTCCTACCAAGAAGAGAGTATTTCTGAAGGAAAAAAAAAACAACCAAACAACAAAACAACAGAAAAAGAGTGGGGGTCTGAAAAGTGTATGAGGGCCATAATCTTAGAATAGAATCACTGAATGGCTTAAGTTGGAAGGGTCATTAAAGCCCATCCAGTTCCTACCCCCTGCCACAGACAGAGTTGCTACCCACCAGATTAGGCTGCTCAGGATCCCATTCAGGATATCCTAGGGCTACAGCCCACCATACCTCACCTTGTTTCAAGCCCACTGGCCAGCAGCTAGAGGCCAGAATGGGCTGCATCATTTACCAGAAAAAAAAGATAAATCAGTTTATGGGGGACTATGTGCTCATGTCTGTGGTTAAATTGCCACCAGCACCTTAACTATGTAATATCCATCCTACAAAGGCATGTCTACACAAGGCTGTGGACCCCACTGCTGGTGTTGCCAGAAAAAAATCCTGGGCTCCAGCCACTGTCCAAACCACAAAGCCTCAGCAAACAGCAGCTGCTTCTCTTCCCAGAAGTGACCACATTTCAGCAATGGCTGTCGCAACGTAAATGTTTTGTAGCTGACCATAAACACGAGGGCAGAGCACAGCTGAGAGGTGGCATTCTTACAGTGAGAGGTGCAAGTGCAGAGCTGGACTGTCCTAATGGGAGCCGTTTAACCATGCATTGCTTTTATCATAGCAAGTACAAGAGCAAACAGTCATGTACTGTCTGTTTAAGGGCAGTGCTGTCAGCTGAATTCAACTACAAATGGTTCAGCCAGTTACTTATGCAAGAATATTTGAAAGCAACAAGAGATGAGAGAGCAAGTCCTCATGATTGCACTGATCTAACAGTCAAATAATATCCAGAGAGGCAATATATCACTGTGTAGTTAGAAGAAGGCTATGAAAGAGATTATAACCATGATCGCTTCCACCAAAATCCTTTAGAACTGTTGTCACTTGCTTAGGCTGCTCTGGGGAAAACAAATATGATAAGAGAGGACAAAATTTGTTACAACAGGGAAAGCAGGCTTCAGGTAAATGAACACTGATGCTTCTCAGAAGGATGCTTCTTAATCCCCCTTTTCATATTTGCATGTGGTTGGATATAGCTCAGTTGCTAATAGCACATACATAAAAATATTTCCGGTCATTTGAAGATGTATTAGATGATTTTTGCTCTACAGCATCAGCCACCTGAGGCAAAAAATGTGTGATGTTGTCCAGGGCTGGGATTGGCATACAGAGCACAGCAGGGCTGGGTCTGGACAGCCAAAGCTGTGCAGTGCCATTCTGCAGGAGCTCGGAGCTCTGCTCACTGCTGCAGTAAGCCATGCAGGAGCCCTCTTAGGTGCTGCAAAACCCCCAATGGCCAACAGAGACTTTCACCTCCAGGATATCCTAGCTGTAGATGTCTCTGCTCATTGCAGGGAGGTTGGACTAAATGACCTAGAACTCAAATTATTCTGTGATTCTACAATTCAATGGCATGGTACATCTTCAAGTTGGAGTGGTACTTGAAAGAAATTATATTCTTTGACCTTCGGAACTGAGAGTAGGGCCACAGGCATCTGACATGAGCTGGATGCCCAAACCTGACCAAGGACAGAAATTCTTTTGCCTGAAACTTAATGAAGCAGAAGGCAGACAAGGAAACAAAGTATGCAGAGAGAAAACTGCGAAGTTCAATATTTGAGCATGATATTTCAGCATATCTGCAGCCAAAGATTCCACTAATAAACGTACATATAGTTTTGATTAAGTCAAAATGTTTAATGAAAAGTTGGTCAAAATGTCTGAATTTGCAACTTAGTTCAGCTGTTGAAAGACAACAATTCTCTGGCTATATTTCTCCTGCTGAAAGTCAAGGAAAGCCCTGCCAGAGAACTCTACCAACCAGCAGGAAGTCAGATGCTCCCTACAGAGACCTGGGTGAGGGAAAAAGGAGAAGGGCGCCGATGTTTCCCAAGAGCACATCAACGTGACCACCAAAGTCCATGAGCAACATGGTACAGACTGCCTTTGCCTTGTGGCTAGAGGATAGCAGTTGGCAGTGCTCCTCAGGAGGCATCTTTCAAAGAGAAGGGAAATTCCTGATCTATATCCCCCTTCCAGAGACCAAGGTCTTACAGAGCAGTCTTCATAGAATCCATGTGTCAGCAGGAAGCTCACTCCTGGAGCCTGCCCACTGTTTCTCATGCTGATTTGTGGAAAAAGATTACATTTGCTCTGCAAAAAAACAGCCTTTACTTTTGCACAGCTGGATGATTACCCATTTTAAATGTGCTGTGACAAGGACGAGTGGGTCTTGAACCTTCTGGCCCTGCCGCAAGATCACTTTTAGCCTGCAGTGCACTTTGAGTCTTCCTGCTGAGTGTGGCAGGAGACATACCAAGACTTCTTAGATGCCTCTCTGCTCTGAAGAGAGGGACAGCTGCAGTTATGAGAGATGCCCAGGGCATCCTTTGTGGATCAGCAGTAGTCATACTGCATGTGGGGGGAGGAGGGAAGCTGATTTACTGCTGAGTCAGATGCATTTGTCTCACTCTGGCCTTGGGTCCTGTGACAGCACTGCCATCACCAGAGAGATGAGTTGACTCTAGTACATGGAGCCCTGTGTCTTATTCCATCACCCCCTGGAAACAAAGGTAACAGCAACACATCTTGGGCTGCCAGGCATGTGGGACAGGTCTCCAACCCAGCAGGTTGTCTCCCCAACAACAGACTCTTGCTGACTGGGGACAGCAGCAACCAGACTGTGCTCTGCATTCCTTGTGGTCATCTTCCTGCAAGCCAGCAGACATATGAACTCCACCAATATTAGATTCTGTGGTCAGTTTATAATGTGAGTGTAACTGAGCCCTTTTGCGGTTTTGGGTTCATTAATGCTGCACTCAGTTTTAGAGTATAACATAGCCTTCCTTCTCCATCCTCTAAAAATGAGGAGCTTCCTTTGGCTCAGACAGATGTCCTCAGGAGTTCAGAATGGAGAAGCACAGTTCTCAGACATCCATTCCCTAAAGTTCCCTGATCCTGGGGCCCTGCCAGGGAAAGCTCTCAAAGCAGAATATACCATATATATCTATATATATATTTTTTTGATGACTCAACAAATCAGAAATTATTTTCATCAGGGCTGAACAGATGGAGCAGCAGCCTGGCTGGGGAACTCCCTGGGTTTCTCCCCAGGTGTATGAGCCATGTGTCAAAGAGATTGTTCCTTCACTGCTAAACAAGACACTGTCAGGCACAGACCTCAGCACTGGCATAGCTTTGTCTGGACCACAGAGTTACTATCTTGCTCCTTGGGTGTTTTATGGTAGTGATAGCAGCTGTTAAAGAAGCAGCATATTCAGAGAGAAAACTGCAGAGTCCAGTATTTGAGCATGAAATTTCAGCATGATGTCTGCAGCCAAAGATTCCCTTAATAAACATATTTATAGTATTGATTAAGTCAAAATGTTTGAAGGAGGTCAAAATGTCTGTTTTGAGGATCTCCCCATCCATACCACACACACAAATACCCCTATACCCTCATACCTCTTTCCTTCTCTCACTGATTCTCTCCCATCATCAGTTGTCCATTTGTTTATATGTTTCTCTTCCCAAAAGCTGTTTTTCCTCTTGGCAGGCCTTGAGGCATTGGTGGAGCTTGGTCTAGCAGGCTACTATGAATTGTCAACAGTGAAAGACCTCCCAGACTTCTGATCTGGTCTATTTGCACCTCCCACACATATTGTCAGGGTTCAGACTGCTCCAGCTAAGCAGGTTGGAAAGTGAAAACTTGCTCAGAGGAATCAGAGGTTAGACCTACGTATCCATTCTACGTATCCTCTGGGCAAGAGGCCAAAGTAAATGATTATGATGATGATAATAGTAATAATAAATGTTCTTTGGGAATAATTTATATCTCTACAAACAGAAAACTAGCTCTTGGAGCAGATGTAGAGAGCCTCAACCATTTTGGAGGGGTAAGGGAATCCTGGGTTTCATGCTGGATGTGAGGCATTTCCTTGTGCACAGCCGTAAAGCAAGTGCTATAATCTAATGAAATTTGGAGTCATATTGAAAGGTCCATCTTCTCACGGCTCTTTTCTTTATGGTGCCCTTAAGGAAATCTGTATCTTGCAGGCAGACCTGTCTGACCCCATTAGCTCAGAAGGGAGATGAGTGTTTGTTGTGGAACCTCTCATCCTCACTCCTTTGTAGACCAACGAGAAGGAGCAGCAAGGTGCAAACATCAGAGTGACTCACAGCAGGCTGAGCTGAAATGGAGATGATATCGAAGCGTTATTAACTGCATCTTTGAGCCCTGGCATTTAGAAAGCCAACTTTAATGATGGCAAAGCAGAGCAAAATGCAGACTTCTTAGAGGAAAAAGAAGCTTGTTATGAATGGGCATCATGGAGAGCATGAGGTCTTCCTCCTTCAATAAAGGGACTTACTTGCTGAGTAGGCGATAACATCAAACTGACATCCCTGGAGAGAGAGCATCCCAATTTAGGATAGTGTCACGAGTATGTTTTGCTAGTCACTATGAAGGTATTTACATGCATTTAATCCATGCAGTCAGCTGGTGTGAGAGTCAAAGCTCTCAAATTAGAGCTGGGTAAGGACCTTAAGCTTCAGGCTTCGGGGATTTGGAAGCAGCTCTGAGACCAGAACTGTGATACATACAACACTCAGCTACCTACACTAGGAATGGAGAGGATTACAAAAGCTCAGATTGCTAATTACAAACATCATCAGATAAAAAGATTCCTACAGGATCAAGTTTTAATCTCATTTTTTTTTCATCTGGAGAGCCCTCATTGACTTTATTCGAGTTTTTTCCAAAACAAATCCCTAAGAAAGATACACTCTTGTTGCCTTCATAGAGGTGGTAATACTACAGATCTCGTTTTTCCCATCTCCAGATCTGAGCATGTGGAATAAATTTCTTAAAGAGGGAACTAAACAGGAAGACTTGCTTTGAGTGTCAAGGGATGTGCTTGGTCCACCCTCCCCAGTACACACTGCAACACTGAACTGACTTGAGAGGTGTAAGCCAACACGTCATCCCTCACTCCCTGTGTCATGTCTAACCTTATAAAGCCTTACTACCCCTGTTAGATTTGGACAGGAGCCATGTTTACCACTTTCTGGAGCCTGGGTAGCCCTTCACCTTCCCCTTGTCAATGCCCTGAAGTGTTTCTATGCCAAACACTCCAAGAATGTGAAGGCTGACTAATCTTCAGGCTGATCTTCCCACAGAGTCTGAGGTGTGAGGAGATCACAGCTGCTGGGTAGCAAGTTCACGCTCTGGACCCTGAAGTTGTTAGGTCCTTGAGACCCTACCCAAAAATAAGCTCTGTGACATTCATGGCTTATGGTTCCCAGCACACCTGTGAAATGCAAGATCTCATGGTGGAGGGCAAGAGCACGGGTGACAGATTGGAGCTTTATCCTCACAGCTCACACTTGACTGCTGCTTGGCTGATTGGCCAATCACACCTGGTTGGCTTCCCCTTGCAAAAAAAGATTGTGTTTTTTTCTTTCTTACCCTATACCAACATCTGTCTTTTCACTGTGTTCTGTTCTTTGGGAAGGAGAGAAACTACATGGCTTAAAACTGTGAAAAAGGGAAGCAGCAATTAATGCGGAATATTACAGGGTTTCAAAGGGGATTTCCTCTGATAACGAGCAGAAAGAAGACTTGAATCCAGGTCCCCCAACACAACCTCAAGTTTTATAACCAGAATAATGAATGTTAGGAATCTTATTTTCTGTGCCTTCCTCCCTTTATCTTTTGACTCACTGAATCTTCAGTACTTCATTACACTTTTTGGGAGGTGAATCCCATCACAGGAGCACACCCAGATCACCTCCCCACTGCCTGGACCCAATTGCATCAGATGGGGACATCCATGATGTGACCAAGGCCACCAAGGGCTGGATTGTCCTGTGTCACATTGAGACGCATCACTCCAGGTTTGTGTCCTCTAGACGAATTCTCTTCGCCCGCACAGCTTGTCCCTGAGCTAAAAATGAAAAGTATTTCCTTTGTGCTTGGTCTGCAGGTTTGAAGAGA
>JACDJE010000112.1:70340-100752 GCA_016647715.1 Pavo muticus
CAGTCAAAATAAGATTACAGCATAAATACACAGGGAATCTGTATAAAGTTTCTCTAATTTGAGAAGCCTTGAGCAATTTTCTTTTTTGGGGGTGGAGGGGGGTGAGGGGACAGGATGGTGAGGAGGGAGGAAAGAATACAGAGTGTTTTCACTTTAAGGAACGAAGAGTAGTTCCCTTAGGTTAGAATCTAATTACATACAAGATTTAAAGGCAACAAAATCTCCAGAGGAACAGCCCTATGTTATACACCATAGACATGGGGTTAAAAGGGCAAGAGAGCATGATTATAATAATACTTATAGAATACGTTTCATTCCCTTTATAGCACTTTGCAACCAGAAAGTCTGACAACACCCCTGTGAGGTAGGTAAGTATTATTACCCCCATTTTACAGATGGGTAAACTGAGGCACAGATAGGTTCAATTATTTGCCTAAAAATCATGTAGCAAGAATCAGGAATAGACCCCAGGAATCCTGCTGGCAAATCCTCTGCATTATCCAATAGCCCACTCTCAAGTGAATGCCTGAGACACCTCTCAATGAATGGAGAGAATAATTAGCCCATATTTACAGATACATGGTCATCCTCTTGACATGTTGTCTTTACACATTTCTACTTGTTTAGAGGACAGATAACAATGGCCATAGACAAAATTTGCTGTAACATGTTGTTTTAATTCTTGTTGCCAACCCCATGTGGATTTTGACACCTTTACAACCTGGGATGTAACTAAATGTCAATCACAATACACCTTAAATACATTCTTGATATCTTTGCTTCTCCAAGGTGAAAAGCACAATTACTCTTCCTTAAAGTGCAATGGCTCATTACAGAAATCTCAAGATTTTTCACGAAGTTCAACCAAACCAAGTACAATCAGTCTGAAGGTGAAAAAGAAAGAACCTGTCTGCAATGACAGAATTGTCTCTATATTCCATAGATACTTTCTCATATTCTACCACAGCTGAAAGTTTAATAATAAATAATAAGCTATGTTAGCACATAAAACCTCTAATACTTTTCTACAGCCACACATCCACCTTCCATTCTGTTGTCATTTCTTTGGCCTGAAGCTGATGGATGCATCAGCTGTAAATATTCCTTTGCCTGCAGGAATGAGGATATTTTTATTTTCTAGTGGATTCTTATCATTGGTTCCTATATTTCTTGTCCTTCCCCAGTCATCTAACTGTACCATCTGATAAAATGAAAGATGGACGCTGAGAAGAAAGGATTCAAAACCTTAGAGGTTACATACAGATCCAGGGGCGATTCCCCTCCAAACTTCTTGAACACACTGCTGCAGCCATTCCTCATGACCCAATCAGTGTTGTTATGATTAATAATACTATTTTTGGAGTAATATTGATGCACAGAGTTTCCAAAAAGGCTGCTTAGCTCAGTGTTCCTGGGAAAACATAGCCTATCCCATGCCCTTAACTCTGCCAGCATAGACGGTGCCTTGAGCACTACACACAAGTGATCACTACTTCTATGGCAAGTTTGATTGCAGTATTAAAGCAGATTCTTGAAACATACTAAAAAATTAGTGCTTTTATTAACAGTTTTACAAACAGAATCCATTACTCTCTGGCTTCCTGAAGAATAGAACAAGCAATTTCTCTTATGATTTTTGTCATCATCTCCTTTTCTGGTTTGTTTTTTTTTTTAATCTCTTTCTTTCTTTCTTTCTTTCTTTCTTTCTTTCTTTCTTTCTTTCTTTCTTTCTTTCTTTCTTTCTTTCTTTCTTTCTTTCTTTCTTTCTTTCTTTCTTTCTTTCTTTCCTTTTTTCTGTTCCTGCTGATGAGCAGTTGCAAGTCCCAGCGGACAGGGTTGAGTGTAATAAACAGTTACATGTTGCTAACTGGATGGTTTACTTTGCAACAACTTTCGCTCCTATTACCTTGACTCAGAGTTCATCATGAAGAGTGTAAGGATCATTAATCTCCATGGAAAAAGAGACTTTTTTAAGTAAAAAAATATCAAATATAATAAATTTATGAAAGACCATTCACAACATATACAGTAAGTGTTACATTTTGCTACAGCAGCTGTGATATATTTTTTTTTCTTTTTAGAATGCAAGGTCATACATTGCCATAAGTAAACACACTAATATGAGTAAGACCTTAAATGAATGTATACAGCCAGGCTTTATCTGTGGATAGATATACACTGTGTTTACTGTTTTACAGTCTAGCATATTCCTATTCACACCATTGATATAACAGCCATGACCCTGCCAAGATTCTTCCTGTGCATATACAAATATAAATATTGAGCCAAGTCAAAAAGAGCAGGGTCAAAGGTTATATGACTTATTAGACTCCCGTAGTTAAGGGTAAAAACTCCATCGTTTCTTTTGCAACTAATGTTTAATAAAAAGGCTGCTTCAATCGTTGTGTAGTTACAGCATTACATTCTGTAAACAATATTTTAAAGCATTCTAAACAGACATTTAAACAATTGATTCTTTATCTCTGTCTGGTGAGAGCAAACAATCTATGGCCTCGTCACTTCTGCTCGAGTCTGTCAACTTAAGCTGGAGATTCTAGCTTGTACCTCTGGTAACGCTGTCGTAGGATGGAGGGAAGGACGTGGAGGACAGGGTTTCTGATTTGTCTATTGGCCTGCCGTAGTTTTCATTCATCATGAATGCAATGAGACCCTCCTTCTCGGGTGCATCGTCCTCGAGGATGCTGCCGTCAAAAGTTCTGTGTCGGTACAAGTAAGACGCCTGCTTCATTGAGCGCCGAAACAAATGTCTCCTGTAGGCGCGCTGGATGACGATGGCGGAGACCTCTTCTTGTTTCCGTCTGAGAGTTGTTGTTATTGGTTCATAAGAGATCTTGGATGGATTCGCCGCCATAAACTTTTCTTCCATTTGTATTTTAAGGGCATCCATCTCCCCAGATTCTCCTAGCACCCTTTTTGTAAAAGCAAACAAAATATCCAAGCAATGGATCCTATCTCCACTGACCATGGGCAGGTCCATTGCTATGAGTTTGATTTTGTTTGGTTTCGCTATGCGCAAAGGTTCTGACAGTGCATCTGCAAAGTCTGAAAGTGCAGAATACTCAATAAACTGAGTGGCTTCAGGGTCAAACTTCTCCCAGATTTCATAGAACATATCAAAATCATCCTCACTTAGAGGCTCTGTACTTTCCTCAGTGGCTACACTGAAGTTCTCTAAAATAATGGCTATATACATGTTTACAACAATGAGAAATGATATAATGATATAAGTAACAAAGAATAAAATCCCTACGGCAGGACTTCCACAGTCTCCCTTTGAACCATTTGCATTTGGAAGGTTTGGGTCGCAATACGGTGGTCCAGTGTTCAAAATAGGATTGAGAAGACCATCCCAGCCAGCTGACGTTGTGATTTGGAAGAGACAAAGCATGCTGTTAGCAAAAGTTTGGAAGTTGAACATGTCATCAATCCCATACTCCTTCTTAACATAGGCAAAGTTAGCCATGCCAAAAATGGCATAAATGAACATGACCAGAAAAAGCAAGAGGCCAATGTTGAACAGAGCAGGTAGGGACATCATTAAGGCAAAAAGGAGAGTTCGAATTCCTTTGGCTCCCCGGATGAGTCTTAGGATCCGGCCAATTCGAGCCAAGCGAATGACTCTGAAGAGTGTGGGAGAGAAAAAGTATTTCTGAATGATGTCAGAAAGTACGGTGCCTTGAAAAGAAAAGACAAACAGCAAGTTATTACCTTGGAAATAATCTCTGATTCCCTTTAAAGAAATCAATGAGGATTATGGAAAAAAATCAATGAAAAGTTCTGCAAACTGGAAGACCTAAGATAAAGGGAATGGCATTATCGTTAGCATTTTCACGGTCACTTAATCCATGCAAATGTTGTTGAGACTCCAAGCAAAGGTGTCAATGGTAGTTACAGTTTTATAAAGGGAAAAGTCATCTATTGGGAATGAGAAACCAGAATCAGGTCAGACAGGACACAACTATCTGCAGCTTTTGGTCATGAGACATTTATCCAGAGTGCAGCTGGACAGGAGTTTTTTGATTTGAAAATATACTTTTGTTTGCAAAATGTTAGCAAGTCAACATTGTGTGCTGGGTCTATTTTCATGAGCAATAACCAAAGTGGTGCAAATTCCTACTGGACGTCGGCTTGGTCACTTGCTCATTTGTTTTTCTAGTCTCCTTGATGGGCTGGGAAAGAACTAAGGGCTAAGGCTATGCTAGCAAGGAAATAAGCTTGCATCCCTGTGGCTAAACTCTCTTCCCTGCAGAAATATAGCAGCTTTGGCCAGATTGCCAACAGCCTCCAGATGCAGTGAGCCATGGCCAGCTCATGCCATCTCATCTCCTACCTGGGAGAGGCCTTTTTGGCATGGCCCAACTCCTCTGACAATGAAAACAACCTGGTTGATTATGGCCAACGCAATGGCTCTGCTAAACTGGCTGCCATGGACATGCCCACAGCATGAAGGCTCTGATAACAGCTATGTGACAGTGATGTTACCCATACATTCGCAGAGCTGAGAGCAGCCAGACTCACTGCACCTGCCCATAGCTGACCTGAAGAACTTTTTCACATGTATGTAATAACAAGTGAATATCAAAAGAATAGCAGTTTGCATGTGCCCTTTTCATGTGGCTTTTTTACTTCTCTGACTTAGGCTGTTATCCAGCACATGGCTGAAGTGTATGCTGCTGGTTCTGGACCATGTTTTATGTTCAGGCCCACTGAAATCAATACTATAGTATGATACAACGACACCTGTTATCTTCATCACTGCTGTCAGAGTACTGGCTCTGAACAGATTTGGCTGTCTAGTACATCCCATCATTTCCTTGATCACACAAGTTAGGCAGTGCTACACTGTCTTATTTAAATATTAAAAATCACTTGGAATCCAGTTCTCTGAGTGATTTTTTTCCACATTAAGTTCACAACCACCTTTTAAACTTTGGAGTTTGTGTTTAAGTGCTTCTCTGCCATTCAGATTCACCTACCTACGATCGACAGAATCACGACGACAAAGTCAAAGATGTTCCAACCATTGGTGAAGTAGTAGTGTCGTAGTGCCAGCATTTTGAAGATGCACTCTCCAGTGAAGATGGCAACAAAAAGCATGTTGATTTTGTGGAGGATGTTCACTTTTTCCTGACTTTGATCATCCGTTTCTACCATCATGGTAACCATGTTAAGGCAGATAAGAATCATGATGGAGACATCAAAGGCTTGTTTTGAGACAACATCAAAAATAAAACCTTGGTATTTGTTCTGGAGGAAAGAAGAGAATTGTTAGGAGATTTGAACTATGTCAAAATGATGACATGATTGTCCGCTGATTCATCAGGAAGCAGTGGAAAATAGACTATATACCATTTCTCACCAGCACTTCAGAAACAAGAAAATGATGATGGATGGTTGAATGATAGAGTTTTCAAACCCATTTACACCTAATAATTCTTGAAACTACTGAAAAAAGACACTGGATTGAGGCCATGAATTCATTCAGTGCAGACATGTGGCCACTGGAATGACTGCATATGTAAATTGGATTTTTAGTCAATACGGCAGAACAGTGGAAATTCTATACTACACAGGAAAGTAGGACTGCAAATACCGTCCAAAAACATAATATCCAAAAGAAAAGTGGCTTTCATCTGGGAAGTGGGATAGCATTTATTCTATTAAATAAATCTCTATCTATTACACATTATTCAACTGAATTATGCCATTCTTACCAGTGGTCTTGGGATTGGCTTTTGAGGTTTCTTAGATCCCAATTTTTTCATTGCATTATAATACTTTTTCTGTTCTTCTGTCATAAAGATGTCCTGACCACCTAAGTATAGGATGAGAAAAGCACTGTTATTTCCAATGAAAAGAGCCCCACTGCCTCCATCCAAAATCCAGGGCTGTATTTTATTCTGCTGTGGGGAGATGAGGGGCTGCTACAACTCTGATTTTGTAGAATTCTCACAGAACAGTTGTGCTAATGTTAATCTTGTGGCTGCGGTGGCAAAGCTGCTCCTTATAAATCGATTTCTTGCCCTTGTCTCAGCAGTGATCACAAGATGATGTGCAGTATATTCAATACTTATCTTTTTCTTCTGTTGGTTGAAATTGTCAATGATGACACCAATGAAGAGGTTCAGTGTGAAGAAAGACCCGAAGATGATGAAAATCACAAAGTACAGGTACATGTATAAATTACATTCCCATTCAGGCTGCTCCTCACACTGCAGAGGGAAAAGGGAAAACATGAAAATGACACCAGATCTGCACAAATCAAAATATTAACGCAGTCCAAAGAAAACTATCCATCAGCAACAAAGATTATGAAAGAGGAAAAACAATGCAACTCTCACTAGCAGAGTCAGCACTTCATGATCTCTGGTATCTGAAATGGCATGTTTAATTCAGCTGTATTTTATCATACTGTCAACAGCGATCACTCTGCCTCAAAAAGTGCAACTTCAGAATAAATCCTATAAAATGTTCTCAGTTTGAACCCAAAAGGGGAAAAGAATCAGCCTTCTGGTTGTCCCTCATCTTATATGAACTAATGGCACTTGGAAAGAAACAAAAGTAGGCTTACAGTAAAATTAGATGCTACTGAATAACACTGGATTTAGAGTAAATGTGTTTATAATTATAGAGAACTAATAGAGACTTCAGTATGCAAACTATTTTGATAATAGTACTGACATTAGGAAGAACTTTTCCAAGGAAGAATAGTATCCAAAAAACCTGTAGCACAATCCTGGAGTCACAAATCCACAGAGTTCTGGGTTATCATCAGCTTATCCATCTCAGACAGAATGGAGAAAGGAAACAATCAGGGTGTTTCAAAGAAGCCCAGTGGCACTACGGGCGGCTCTGGCTTTCCAAATCTTTTTCTTGCGTAAATCAACATCAAGCAGAGGTGATCCTCTGTTGATGCCATGAATTTTTTTCAACATTTATCCTTCTGTTCAAGGCTTGACTCCCTTTTGGTCAATTCAACCTGACTAAATCTCATTCATGAGTACTTATCTCAACATTTAACAGTAAGTGTAATCTTGTGCCTTAAATTAATTAAAAGAGGGAAAGGAGACAATGCCTCCTTCCATTAAAAATAAATACCAAAACTTAAAAAATCCCAGTGCTTCTCAAGAGGCTCCTGTAATTAAAAATTCAATCCATGGCAAATACGGCAGTCAATGGGGAGAGTGGAAGAAACAGAACAGACAATTTAGGTTTTTGGTAGACTCAGCCTCACTCTGGAGATGCCTCTCTGTACTGGGAGTTTTCCAGGACAAACAGATAAATTAACTGAATAAATCTGTGGACTGCATTTCATTTAATTTCAGAGTCATGAGACTTCAGCACCACCTGCAAAAAATGAAGGTCTGCAATGGGCTCAAGCAGAGTAAGACAAGGGCTGGCAGCCTGCATGCATTTTTGCTGCTGTTGTTAAACATCCTGAATGTCGCAAAAGTCAATGGAAAAGGAAATAATCCCTTTCACTGTTGTGACCTACCTCTCGTGAATCCACTGCTGCATACATAATATCCATCCAACCTTTAAATGTGGCCTGAAAAGAAACCACAAAATACGTAATTGAGCATATTAAATTAGCATATCTGGAAATGATGGTATCATCATTGTGATAACTTTCCAAAACACAGTGTTGAGTATGTTCTTCATAACTAATGAATTGCTTCTCCTTTAAAGTAATGTATATCCATCAGTTAATGCTCAATTAGTCATTTAAAATCATATATAGGAACATCATATATGATGCAATTATAGGGGAAGAACAGAGGCTTTTAATAGAAATGGGGAACATGGTAATTAAGTCTTCTGAAGCTGGAGTAGGAACTTCTTTATACCTTAGCAAGCTCAAGCCATCAAGAAACAGGGCTCCATAGGGCAACTCAGAGTGCCTGTATCACACAGGTCTCAGGCCAAGGAAGATGGATTCCATCTCTAACACTCATTCAGACTGACAAGCATTGGGTGCATTTTGGGGTCCCACTGAAACTTGGATTCTGCCCTCTTTTAAAACAGTATAAATCGAGGCAATGTCAAAGCCAATGGAGTTGCATGAATCATTGCTGGCTTGAAAGGAACAAGGGCAATCGACACCTGATGTGAGCCAGGCCAAGGACATTCAGCCTGCTTCACAATTCAGATATGCCTTTTTAAAATATGAAAATAAAAATCAGATTTTCTAGTTATTAAAACATATAAGGTTTAAACAAGGAGAGTGTCCATGGAAATCAGTGTCTACTGCTGAAGCCTGTAATAAAGACAGAGGAGTGTCCTAGAAGAAACACAAATAAGTGATTTTAGTTATTCTGTAGCAAAAGCATGTCTCTTTGCTGTCAATATTTGCCTCTCATTAGACACAGCCTGATACCAAACATATCTGGCTCTGGCCTAAGCCACATTACCTTTATAATAGTCTGCGGGGGGTGTTTCTCATTTGACTTCTGACCTACTTAGACTTACACTGCATATAAAATCAGTGAGTAGATAACAAGGCATTTTTAGATGCACTGATTTAATTGGATTTACACTAGCATGCATGACCCACGCCCAATATTTTTTTAAATCCTACTGACATCTAGGTTGAATTATCTCCATGGTGTGCAAGCGTGCAATTCCAGATAATGTTAAATGGAATTTGGGCAGGAATTCCCAGCAGAAACCCAGGCATTTGTGCTGAGCTGGATATATCCAGTGGTTTTAGAAACGCTCCATTATCCACTCTCTGTTGTTAAATTAAATCCTGGAGGTAATGCTGCCATTCCGTTTTCCTCTGAACACTACCAATTCAAAGGAAAACGTTGTACCTGAGGTCAGCCATGTTTATTCCTCATGAAAGAATATATAAAATAACGTATGAGAGAGTACCTTTGTTTCCATCTGCCGGATAAAAAAGATGAACCTCCCAAATCAGAACTTATTGGAAAATCTGTGCTGTGGCACTATGTATTAGAACACACTTCAGATGTAACGTATGTACAGGAATGATCAGCAGTTATTTCTTTAAACCTGACACACTGATCTTCTTTAACCGTTCTAATATTTTCCTTTTTCACTGTTCTCTCTCTAATCTGCTGAAAGATTTCCTGGTGTCATCACAGTCACTTGCAATTTCAAGCTCAAACTGCTCTTCAGGAAGAGTGGATGGGATGCAACGAGAAATCCTTTTGCTCATGGCACAAAACGATACGATCTTAGTCTATACTTTTCTCCCACTTCCTCTGGAGGAGCTATTTTGCCCCTCAACATGTACCACAGAAGCAAGAGATGACTGCAAGTTTGCAGTGATAACAGATGACGAAGTGATCTGATGAAAATAAATATTAAGAGAATGAAGACCTGCAATTTTCTGCTTTTTCCCAGTTGTCCAGGAGGAGGAGAAGAAAAAACCTCCCAGGCTTCTGGAAAGCTTCCCTAGGCACTTCATCTGCAGAGGGTAAGAAGTACTGAGAATGAAAGAAATACAGCACTGGGGAAAAGAAATTATCTGGAATTAGTAACCACTTACACTCCGGATAAGGAAGTGACAAAATCTTCATGGGAGTGTTTGTGATATTATCCTGCCTGGAAGCTATCCAGAGAAGCACCATTTTCTACTGAAACTGTCATGTGATGAGATTATCTACAGATAAAATCCTGGGATGGGATTACGTTCTGTTATTTGACTGATGGTTGGAGCTGCAGTGAAGAAAACGAGTGGGGAGGAGGAGGAGAGGTGGGACGGCACTGGATGCCCTCAAACCATTTATTGTAAAACCAAACGGTACCTTGAAATAAATCAAGCCTTCAAATCTGCCTGGGGGAATTATTTTTTTTTCTTTTATTCTAGAAAAAGATTGCAATACTGCAATAAAAATGACTGCTTTAGCAGAAATATCGGTCCTCAAATTTCTGAAACGCTTCTTCAAGCATTCCCACTGTTGGCAGACACTTCTGAAAGCTAAGAGCTGCCAACACTACGGCCAAATTACACGTATTCAAGATGGCTGCGCCATCTCCATTCTCTTTCAATCTTTTTTTTTTTAATTCCATTTGATTTTATACAAAATACTCATCTAACATTTATTTTGCTGAGGAGGGCACTACTGAGCACCGGACACACCAGAAAACCCAAGATGTTTGCATGGCTGCTGGGCTCTGCTCTCTTTGAGAGCACTCGTGGAACTGCTGCTTGCTTCCGATCTTTGGATACACGGAGAGACCTCTGTGGTTGTACCAAAATATGGTTTGTTCAGAAGTACGCTGATTTTTTGAGCATTTTGCAGCCACAGTGAGGGTAAAATGCAGCTCATTGTTTAGCACAGTGCAAAAGATCATGTAACCTGGTAAACTTAGACACCTCCCGCTATCTCGTGATCATTCTGTAGCTGGTTTACCAGCTCAGTCATGACTTCCCATCTGGCCTGAAGAGCTGATTTAACTCTACAGCTCCTGGTTGGTGTACTGGTCTTAGAGTGCTCCCATCATATTTCATTCCCTGTCTGGAGACCCAGAGTGACAAAGAGTAGCAGGATCAAACTGACGTAAGTCCGTTCCCATCCAAGAACAAAGTATATAAAGATTAATTACTACAAGCAAGCAAGATGCTGGGTGAAAAACAACTTGTTCTCTTGGTGTTCTTCACTGGATTGCTGAAATATTGAGATACACTGCAAAATAAACACGGAGGTTATCATAGTATGAAAGCAAGGATTCTGCAATGGAAATGAAAAATTCCTACTGGGAATTAAAGATATTTATTTGTCAATATCTGCAGAGCAATTCTGGGAATAGAGAAAATGCACTACTGAAGGACTGGGTTGTAGCAATAATTTGTTCTAACAGATTAGGGTGTAGTGGGATTAAACCCCCAGCAGAGCAAATCTTCACTCTTATATATTAAAAAATCATGATAATAAAGATTTTTCCTCTCCATGAATAAGATATTTCCCTTACTTGTAGAGTAAGTCTACATCTTACTTTGGTTGTCTGTTGTGAGACAGTCTTTTGTAAGCCTGAGAAACTTAAAACTCGAATGACCACTTCAGTGGTATTAGTTAAGGCATCTTCAGAACAGCACTGATCCTCAGTGAGGTAGGAAAAGAGCAAATGCTGTTTGGAAAAAGTTTCGTGAACTTGTCAATGGCATTATCAGAAAGTTTGCCTCTGGATAGCAGTAAGCCTTAAGGGTGCTGTAGTAGCAGCTTTTCATTTCTTTCAAACGTGCTATAGAAGTGAAGACAGAACGTTAGGCAGACAGAATTTGTTTTACACATTTCCATTTGGATTTTCAGATACATATCCAGGCATCCAAGGGTAATTCAGAGTCATTTAAAGAAGCTGAAAATGTCAACACTCAAGAGACAAGCTCCACTTAAAAGCTCATATTTTGCATCCCTGAGGGTTGTAACCAAAATGCTTATCTCATCATTACTACACAGTGTCTCAGCATACACAAAGATGCAGCATGTATCTGTCCTTTTAGGAGAGCTGCACTGTTAACTGATCCCCTGCAATTCCTACAACAGTTTGCCCATGAAATGTGAGCTCATATGGAGCATATTTGGCAAGAAGTGACTGTAACTGACACTTCTCGGCTGGAGTCTGGCAAAAGAGATCCAGATGTTTGGGCCCATTTTCTGTGGGTGTCATCCTTACACTTTATTGCCTAAGCCTGTCGTTAGCAGCAGACAGAAGAGCTCCAGGTGCAGGATGAAAATCAAAATCAATACCCTAATGGCATCTGGCTCCTGCTCTTCCTCCTGGAGGAAAGAGCCAGCACCTGCTATAGAAGCTGAGCAAGGTTTTAGGATTCCTTCTCTCCCTGTCATAATGAGCTCGTCCAGCCTGCACAGACTCCATGGTTATGGCACTTCTTCTGTACTTCTGCAAGTTTCTGTACTTACTTTCTGTACTTCTGTACATTTCACCTACAGCAAGTCTGCAGACAACACCAAGCTAGAGGGAAGGGATGCCATCCAGAGGGACCTGGACAGCCTTGAGAGGTGGGCCCATGCCAACCTCATTAAGCTCAACAAGGCCAAGTGCAAGGTCCTGCACCTGAGTCAGGGCAATCCCAAGCACAGATACAGGTTGGGCAGAGAATGGCTTGAGAACAGCCCTGAGGAGAAGGATTTGGGACTGTCAGTTGATGAAGGACTCAACATGAGCCAGCACTATGTGCTTGCAGCCCAGAAGGCCAACCGTATCCTGGATTGCATCAAGAGAAGTGTGACCAGCAGGTCAAGGGAAGTGATTCTGCCCCTCTGCTCTCGTGAGACCCCATCTGGAGTACTGTGCCATGTGCCCAGTTCTGGAGCAAGAAGGACAATGGAGCTGCTGGAGCAGGTCCAAAGGAGGGTATATTTAGACTAGATATTAGGAAGAAATTCTTTACTGTGAGGTTGGTGAGACACTGGAACAGGTTGCCCAGCGAGGTTGTGGATGTCCCCTCCTTGGAAGCATTCAAGGCCAGGCTGGATGGGGCTGAGAGCAGCCTGGTCTAGAGGGAGGTGTCCCTGCACAGGGTTGGAACCAGGTGATCTTAAAGGTCCCTTCCAACCCAAACCATTCAATGGTTCTATGATTAAGCGGAAACTCTACTTCCCTGCTATCCGATATGGGATCATAGGTTTGAAAGAAACCTGCAGGGCCATCAAGTCCATCTTCTGTTGGAAAACAGCAGTACCAGGCTATTCCTTTATTAATGTGTAGAGCTCCAACTTATGACCAATTATGTTCATCTAGTTCTAACCCTCAGGCATGGGCAGAGATGCCAATGACTGCATCAGGCAATAGATCACGTTGCCCAGGGCACCATCCATCATGGCCTTGAACACATCCAGGGATGGGGCACCATCTAGAATTTCAGTGCATATCTGATGGAAGCTGCTCAGGTCTGCATTCATTATATTTACTTCACTCAGAGTCAGGTCTCATGAACTTGACTAGCAAAGAAAGTCTGAACACGTCTCCTTATTTCTAGGGTTCTTTAGAAAAAAAATATATACATATTAGGTATATCTCCTGATGCATTTTTATTTCACCAAACAAACGAGGCATCTGGCATGCAGTCATGGAGGAGATAAGAAGCTCCAGGTGAGGCACGGTATTTTAAACCTGGAAATTTTTGATCAGCTAGATTGGGTGTTTAAGTAGAAGACAAAGAAATCACTATATAGAACGGAAAATCTAATTAAAGCTGTTCAAAGTGAGTTAATCTAACCTGCATGAGTGAGCTGAATATCATAATTACATGCAAAAGATAAAAGTGCTTGCTCTCAGTTCAACTTTATGACATGAAAAGAACCCTAAATGGCTGTGCCCATTCTAACCCTGCTGCTTTCCAAAGAGCATGAAAGTAAAGCCTCCATGGACAGGGGTCAAAAAATCACACACTCAAGTGTATGTGTACCAAGAACAGGAAAGTATACAATAATAATCATTTCTAGAAGAAAGAGAGCTACTTCATGAAGATATTTCATGTGTCAGTGATAAAAACATCTGGCAGGAAGAATATTTGCATCTGGTGATGTAATAGAAGCAGAAGATAGGACGAGGGACTTGTGGGAGATCCACATCTTTAAAGGACAGATGGTGGATGTCTGTGTAAGACAACTGAACTGAGCAGCTGAGCACCCAGCATGCAAGATTTTATCTATGAAGTGATGAGTGCCATCACAGACACTTCAAAACAGCAACATCCACGTCCAAGGATATAGCAAGGTATTGGTTTCACTCTTGGTACATAAAATGCAATATAGCCAGCACTTCTAGCATGCATCCATCCCTTGCAATCACTAGGCTTCAGAGCAAATTAGGAACAACAGAAATAAGTATCATTATCACTACTTTACATGAGGGCCCCATGGAACTGAAACGAAAAACAATTTGCCTAAGATCACACAGCAGGCCAGTGACAGAGCATGGACAAGAGGATGGCTCTCCTGTGGCTTTATCCATTAGGCTCTGCTGTCATACAGCACGTTCAGTCTCTGTGTACACAACCTGTTTATCCATGTTCTACATTTCCTGCTGAAAAAGGTCATAAAAGTGGCTCACATCTGTCTTTATAGATCAAATACTGCAGCCAGCTTTGAACCTCAACAATGTTCTCTAATATGCTCTCTCCAGTCTTGGAGAGAGACCAGAATCTCTGGAGTTCCTGCAGTCTGATCAGCGCCGTGTTTCACAGTTATGTTCAAGCTGACTTATTACATTTAGCAGGTGGAAATGAGGATGAGGATCCAGAATGAGAGCCACCAGTGTCCTCAAACATCACTGAAAGATTCCTCTGCAACTCCAGCTCTGTGCAGTGACTTCAGCTGAGTAACTGAAGGCGCTGGAGGTTCATTTTTTTCTGAGAAGGAAATAATGAAGGCCCAGGTGATTCAGGAAGGCCAGTGGACTCTGTCCATGTAACAGTCCTTCCTGCACCAAGACTTTTTGTTTCTGGATCTGAACTTTGCCCTGGATTGAAAAATTGAAGGAAAAAAAAAAGTATTTAATTCACTTCAATAGTTCAATCACTTCCCAGAGGACTTACATTAGTGATGCACCAGAAACTCAGAATAAAACCAGAAGCTGCCATAAATATCTCTAGGCCAAATTAATATGCCGTATATGAATGATTTTCACTTGAGAAAAGGAATTCCCCTGATGAATAAGGATGAGAAAAAGAAGAACACTACACAGAGGTTAACCTGATCCTATGGAGTGATAATGTCAACAGGAACAAGCAACATTTGTGCATCAGAGTTTACTTTCAGGTCATCATACTTACCACCTGCAGGAGAGCCAGGTACCCAGCACCAACGTTATCAAAGTTAACTTTAACTTTTGTCCAGTAAAATGTGCCAGAAACATTATAGAGTATGCAGTCACTCATGTTGTTAATAATTTTAGAGTCTAAAGGCATATCTCCTTCTGTCTTATTAATGCACTTCCCAAACTTCCCAGCAAACAGGTTGACTCCCATGATGCTAAAGATGAGCCAGAAGATGAGGCAGACAAGCAGAACGTTCATGATGGAAGGGATGGCTCCCACAAGGGCATTGACCACCACCTTGAGTGAAATGGGAGAGAAAAAAAACAAAATTACTGACATTTTTTCAGAAGAAAAAAAAAAGTAATTTCTAAAGGGATGACATTTTTTCCAGATGTATCTTTTAATTCAGAAGCAATCTGCAAAGTCATCATGACCTCCCAGATCCTACTGGATAATACATTTCAGTCAGATCACCTTTAATAATCATGCAATTAATTGCAAATTACTGGGGTGCATCAGTGTCTCAAATAGACCAGAAAAAAAATCTGAAATCTTTCACTGAGCTTGGGCCTCCATACTGCTTGGTCTATGAACTCTAGCTGTGATAAATTTTGCTGCACTAAACCAAAGTCTGCTATCTGGTCAGCATGAATGATTAAAACAGGGAAAGCATTATAATGTAACAAAAAGATGACTTTATGTTTTCCCATGACACGCTGTAAAGATCCACTACACCAACCCAGGTAGAGCTGTAACCCCCAGTTTAAAACCATACATAAGAATGCAGGTAAGCAGACTCTAAGATCTTCGCTTCTCTATCTATATTTTTGAAACTGAGACAAAGTGATATTGGTCCATAAAAACAGAATTTTACTCAGTTGTGAATCTGATTATTGAAAATGTCAGGTTTTCCTTTTCTTGTATTACTGTCCAACTTTCTGACAAGGAAATAATGTACAGCACGTATAGCAGCAGCAGCATCTACGATACAAAATACAAAACTACATAACTCTTTCAAAATCCAGATTTGTCTTTTGTGCATTTATGAACAAAGCTAATTTTTACACAGGAAAAACTGCCTGACGTTATTTCATTTTCCTTCTATAAGGCCATTCTTAATTACTTCAATTTCTTTCTTTCTTTCCCCCCCAATCTTAACTTTCAGTTTTGGATGCTTTCTGTTCCTAATTTTATTGCTTTAAAACCAAGTTTTCTGCATTATCAAAAATGCCAAAGATTTCAAGGGCTTATCTGAAGACATTTCCAGCCTTTGTCAAAACAACTTCCACTCATTTTCCTATGAGGGACAACGTTTCTGTTCAATTTTCATCTGTGCCAGCACAAAGCCACAGCGCTGACATCACATTAGCTGCTGCACCCACTTCCACCCATAACCCCATGACAGGGCACAGACATTGAGGTTCCAGCACTGAGAGCCATGGCCATGCCTGCATCCCGCTTTTTCCCCTCCGCCGAATCATGTTCAATGACTCAGAGATAATGAAACATGACACGAGACTGGAGCAAATCCTGCAACACCTCTCTGAATGAATTATGAAGAGAGGATTTGATTCTTCTCTCGCTGCTGCTGCTCTTACACCAGCCTGATGCCATCTGCTCTCCTGGAAACGCTCCTCATTTGCACTGGGACACGTGAGAAGACTTAAAGACCTGAATATGTGAAGGCAAGTTGTTATCATAAATTCATGCCAAAAGTTTAGCTGTTAAACTTGCCATGGAAAGGCAACGTACATAGGCCTGTTTAAGAATAGGTTTTATACCTCTTCATTTCCATCAGTGCCTTATAGGTGGAACAACCTTCTCAGTGACTTCTAGAAACTGAGCCACCTCATGCCCAAATTCACAGTGGTATAAATGTTGCACCACTTGTGCCTGGTCCCCATCCATCCTGATTGCATGGATCACCTTCCCAGATGAAGCTCCTTCAGATTTTAAATCCAGAAATAGATTTGCTCAATGTGTTAATCCGACCATTGTTACCGAGGCCACCAGACATCTTGTAAGTACTTCCAGGCCCCGGCTATAACTCCTAACCAAACCTGGGCATGGCTTTTGCAAAGACATTTAATTCACACTGTTGTGATTTCAAATGGTGGACCAACAGGATAATGAGATTATCTACTCTTGGTGTTCTTTGTTATAAGCAGGTGCCACATTTTTGTGCAGGGTTTGCTCAGTTTGAAGCACTACTCACCTGCTGTTAGATATAAAATCATAGAAATATAGAACCATACAATCATGTATTCTTAGAATTAGGGAATAGTTTGAGTTAGAAGGGATCTGAAAGATTGTCCAGCTCCAACCCTTGCCATGGGCAAGGATACTTCCCACCAGACCAGGTTGCCCAAAGTCCCATCCAGTCTGGCCTTGAGCATCTCCAGGGATGCGGCACCCAAAGCTCTCTGGGCAGATGTGCCAGTGCCTCATTGCTCTCTCAGTGAAAAATTTCTATTTCCTAATCCAAGCCAATCTTTCATTTTAAATCTGTTACTCTTGGCCCTATCACTGCACTCCATGATAAAGATATATCATCTCCTTTCATCCCAGTTTACGATGTGGATGAGTTACCACTGAATACTGCTTCGAGTAATTAAAAAACAGAGCTTCTTTCTAACTGCTGTGGTTCCTTTGGATTTTTAATAATGCTGGTAGCTCCTTGCAGAGAGTTCCCCATTTTTAACAGCCCAGATCCAGCACTTTGGGGCAATTCAAGTATTCCAGTGCTGCCAACCAAGGAAGCACTGCTTGTGACGTTATTTCCCTGTGTACTGAAGGATTGTAATAGTCACCTCCTTTATCAGACCTGCCCAAAAGGATGTGTAGTGCTGACTGTTCGCCCCAATCCCTATATCCTTCTTATCTGCTGTTTTCCAAGAAAAGTTCCCAGAGTGACCTACTTTTCCGCTCCCGCAGTATACGATGAATGTGGTTTTATTAAAATGCATGTTGCACAACTGATCTGGTTTTCCCCATGATCCAGATCAGTCAGTATAATTCCCTTATCTGTAATATCACTTACTACCCTGCTCACATTGTGTCCTGTCAGCAAAGATGTTATATTTTCTTCCAGATGCTGCTAAAGTCCAGATTAAGGACAGTTCTTACTGCGACGGATCCCTCAGCCTGGGACACTCATCACTGAATTTACAATGTCATCACTATTTACAATCACAATTTTCAGATCTGTCATCCATTTTAAATTAATTTGAAGTATGTTTACTTGTCCAGGTATAAAGCTTGTGTTTTGATCACAACTGTCCCGTAGTGTCGGATTCCACTCTGTAATCTAAGGATATTATATCAGCACAGTTACAATCATCAGCATAATTTGTAATCAAATCAAAGGACCATATCAGTTGCACAAGAATTATTTCCATGAAATCATGCTAACTAGCATTAATTATGCTATTTCTTTCCTGCATGTATCTTGTAGCAACCTCTCAATGACTTTGCCCAGTATCAGTTTCACATTAAACAGTCTATCATCATCCCACTTATCCTTTTGAAATGCTGCAATAACCATCTTTGCTGGGAAGAGCCTCGCAGAGAATTGGAACCTCTGAAAGTAATGCCCCGAGGGACAAGAGACAGAGAGACACAGAGACTGTGTAATTTGGGACAGGCAGATCTAAGTTAATTTACCACGGGCTCCAGCATGGTTTGGAATGTGGTAAGTGATGGGGCAATGGTACATGCATGACATGGTAGGGAGATGTAGTGACTGCCAGGTGGGATACCAGTCCTAAAGTATCTTCACTACATTTCTTCACTACAGTGTCTTTTCTGGGGATGGGAGAGCAGTTCTGCTTTATTTACTAAAGTTCTGCTTTACTTTGCTGATACCTCTGGTGTAATGAGAGGTGCCAAAGGCTGCTTCCAAATCACAGGTCTGAGGCCATCCATCAAAGTGCTACTCTGTGCCTTTGCCTCAGGACCAATTGCTTCCAAAATTTAAGTGCACCCATTTAGGTCTTTTGCTGCAGTAAGAACTTTCTTGCTCCTGCTCTCAACATACAGAAATCCTTATTTAAGAAAAAATAAATTATACTAGAGCAAACTGTTATTTTCTAATTGTCAGTGTTTGCTTCTAACATTATCATGATTTAATTCGTCACTGCACTGCCAATTTTCCTGTGCATTCTGGAGCACACGAACTCCTAATAATGGAAGGTCTAACTGTCCCTAGTTGTTTTAAGTGTGGTTAGACATACTAAAAATAAAATGATCTGGTTTTCCAATAGCACGTATTCTCAATTACACTTTATGATAGTTTACAAGCTAATTCACTACCTCTGATGGCTCAGATAGACTGAATACATTTCAGTTGCAGCAATGGTACAGGAAGGTGATCAAGCACAGGGGGGATGGCAGCTATGGACATCTTAGTATGGATACTTGCTGGGCTGATGCAACATCATGTGTCTACACCATGCAGGATATCCAGGAAGCCAATTTCTTGCTGTTCTCAGAAAGCCTCTCAACAGAGCTGTGAGCATTTTCATGCTGTTTCTTTCCTATTGCAGTTTCTCATTTTTCCAGTGCTTTAGGCTACTCTGCCCACTGTTTTTAAGGATTGAATTCAATTTAATTAAACCAACACAAAGTCATGAGGGAGTATTGTTATGTCAGCTTAGAATACGTTGAAGGGGTTTCGCCTGAACTTACAAATGTACCACTAGAAGCTAAGTCTTCATAAATCAGTATTAAATTAATTTGCACAAATCTCTCTGGTAGTTAAACTAGCGCAACTTTTACTGAAACAAACTTCTATTCAAGCTGTGCCTGCTTCATAAAGCCTTTGAGTGAAGTCATAAGGTAGCATAAGATTAAGACCCTTACTAACATCCATAGTGCGACATCACTTTGTACCAGCTGAGAATCTGCAGTTTACTTTGGTTCTAACTTGTGGATAAACTTTAAAATAACTTGCTGGAAGGAGTGTGGTGAACAAAATAAAGCAGATTTGGTTGCCCAGATGAATATAGATTTTGCTGATCTTTATCACAGAAGTAATGTAATTTAGAGAATCACAAGTTCTCTGTGACAAAGCAATAGATTCTTACTGGTCATCCCCAGAACAGGCAAACTATAGGTAAAGGGTGTTCATGCCCCATTACCATGGTTCCTGGGTTGGAGGTCAGGCTCTCCTAGACTCCTGTCTTACAGAATGGTATTGCAATGAGAGCAATACTACATGGAGCTCACTAAATGTTCACAAGTTCCATCTGATCATGAGAAAGATATGCAATCTGCAAGTAGCAATTAGCAGTAACCTCTTCTGATACAGAAGTTAGTTCTCAGGTTACACATGGTGCAAAGAGTTAAACAAACAAAGAACCCATCTAGCCTGTGACTGTTCAGTTCAGCAGATAGGTTACAAATAAACAGGTATGCTGTATACATGAAAAAGAGCAAAGTTGATCCTAAAGACAGAAGAACGAACACAAGCTACATAGTTTTAATATCAGTCCTGATATCCCACATTAAAACTCCGATCTGTTCAAATGAAAAAAATGTTCTATTCATTCGTTTGCTTTCCGTATCTTTGGCATTTTTAATTTTTGCTTTAATTATTAGTGAAGAAGTCCTTAAGAACTTTCCCAGTCAGTCTTCTTTTAATACATGCCAAAGGCAGGGAGTAAATTTGAACTTTGGTTATTCCTCTGATGTGCCTTATAAAGCAGAGGTAATTGCTAGCCAGATGCTTCCTCAGCCAAAAAGCCGCTTTCTGAAGTGAAATATGACAAGTTAGGCAGCAGGATTAGTTTATCATGACATCCACTGGAGGACAAAGCCATAATGGTACAATTACAATCAAGACAAAGGAGGGATTTCTGATTTTGTTGTTTTGGGACAGCATTATCAATCATTTTCTTTAGCAGAAGAAATGAAGACTAGACCGAGTGCAACAAGGCCCTGTTACATGCTTGTTGTCATGCATTTCAACTTTGATTGGTGCTTTGTGTGCCCTTACCCTCATCCCTTCAAACCGTGACAACGCTCTCAGTGGTCTCAGAGCTCGGAGGGTCCTGAGGGATTTAATGGGACCCATCTCGGAGTATCCAAGAGTGTTGGCTATGAGGCTTATTAAGGAGACCTGGATGAAGATACAAAGGAAAAGTACAAGCTGTTAGTACGCTTCTGCCATTTTCCTTCTCTTCTGCCTTTTCTTTCTGAAAAGAAACAGCTGGTTAGTGGAACAGTGGAAATAAACCCAGCTTTAAATGAGAGTCATTTAATTGGAACAACAGAAAAAAATGATGTTTTTACATCCTCACTTATACAGAACTCCTACCAACTCACAAAACTTTTTTTTTCAATTTTAAATGCAAACTTTATAGAATACGCTTTCAAAGATGTTGGTTTTCTTTTAACTAAGCACAGAGAAATCCTCTCAATGTCAGCTTGCACAAAGTGTATGAGAAAAGAGATCGCTGTTACGAAAGCAACATTCTCTTACACCCATGCTGTAGATTCCTGCATGCTTCTCAAGGTGTGTGTGCCTCTCCCACTACTGAAGACATGATGAGTCATGTAAGTGTTATAATTTAGGGCTTTCCAGATGAAAGCACCTGTAAGATCTATCCATTTCCAGCCGTGATAAAAGATTTTAGTCTTACCGTTCAATTATCCATCTTACACTTACTCATTAGAAAACAAGTCTTCTAGATTGCTGATCTGATTTAATAACGTAGACTCTGAAATAATCCTGTTCATGGCTTTGAATCTGCACTTTGTCACTTTATTCTGGTTCCTGCACAGCCTCCAAAAGGAAAGGAAGCTCAATCGGTGCTCAGTGCAAAGGCTCATACATCTCAAAGACTATTTCACTGAAATACATTTTGAAATATTTTCAAATCTGAAGGAATCATGGAGGGGTTTCAATGCTCTTCATGTTCTTAGAGCTTTCATACTGCCCATCTGCTTGTATTAAAAAAGGAACCAAAATGAATCTCCACCTGGAGATTCTCCAAAAGGCAACACCATGGCACATATTTATGTCTTTGGGGGAAAGATCAGCACAGAAAATGGCCTTGACCGCACAAAACCTTGGAGCTCCCAATCAAGAAAGCCAGGAGATATAAGAAAAATAGTATACTCAGTGATAGAACCACAATCTGCACACTCATACACTTCAGAGTGATCTCATTCACTGTAAAATAAATGTACAGATTTATAACGAATCAATAAAGAGCACTCAACACCCTTCTTTGCTGGCTTTGCCCAGTGACTGCAAGTCAGATATTTTCAAGATTTCCAACCTCCCCTGGTTATGTGCATCTGCACGCTTCCTCCTTCATCCCAGATTTACATCCTTAACTCCCTTTTCCATCAAGGCGGATGATGTCCTGTTCAAATCCCGCAGGACCAGTCCTTGGATCTGAGCAGATTACCATTTTCTCTAGAGTGCCACAAATGTCACCCTGATACACATCACAGGTGCTGTTGTCCTCCTGACACAGATTTACACAGCATTAGATATCTATTCAGAGGATTAGGCCATGGAGCAGTGTGATATTTGGCAATGATTTACAAGGCTGGAGTCAGAACCGAGTTTGTGGCAACTTGTTTAAATGCTCATCTGTTGGTTTTGAAGGTATCCCCGTCAAATATTATTTATAGGAGAATCACTAACCCACAGGCTTGGCCATTTGGAGTTGATTAAAAGTGACCTGGAAGGTTATTTTTAGGAAATAAAAAAACAAGCAGTTTTCAAAATTGGTGCTGACTGCCCCACATAATCATAGCAAAAGGTGAAGTCAGCAGTTTCTGCAAGTTTTTTTTCCTGCTACAGCCTGGAGCTACTCTAAGTTTCTGCTTTTGTTCCCTGCTTGGTATGAGAATCCTGCAGAAAATCCACCCAGAAAACACCAGCAGGACCTGCATAGCCTCCGCATTCATGCTACTGCACATATTTCTAATTCTTCCAGTACCTGTTTGCAAATGGTTTTGTTCTATTTTCAGAGAAAAAATATCTCTGAAGACAAGACAGCACTGTAACATTATGGGGCTCAGGTGAATCCTATTGTCTTAAGTGCATAAAATGCACAACTTGCTGTTGGGTTTGAGATTTCTTTTGCATGGCACATATGTTAATGGGGAAGCTACAGTCTCTCATCCTCCTGTGCACCTCTTCTGTTCTAAGATGCCTTTTTATTGTTCTTATTTGCAGGTGCTCTGCTTCTAACATCGTCCTTGAGGTACTTTCTAGAACCTGCTGGATCTTACTAAGAAGCTTTCACAGTTTTCTATCTAAACCTTCCTTCCTTTCCCCTAATCAAGTAACAGTACCCTCCGCTTTGGCTCTAGGCTTCTCCATATCCCCTTTACTTCTTGATTTTTTTGGTTCCTCTGAAGTCCCCAAGATGATGCTTTCATTGGAGTTTGCTATCTATCATGAGCCCCAGTGCACAACCTAGTCAGCAATAAGAGCCTGTAAGGCTGCAAAAGGGTCCTCCTAAATCAGAGACGGGATCCTGCCTCTACAGACATTAATGGCAGAAGTCCCAGCAGTCCCATGGGCTGGGATTTCAGTCACAGGACAGCTCTTCATGTCAGCACAGCCCAACAAGAACTCAACCTCAGCACTCTCAGCAACTTTCCAAAAAGAATTCCACCCTAAAAGAGTGGAAACCCCTGAAAGAAGCAGCATTTACCACCTGGCTCAATGGCAGAGTTGAGTTTCCCAGTAAATTTCAGGCTTTGGGCAAGACCACAGCTGATGTCCCCTATACAACTTGGCTTCTTACCACCACTGTAGAGAGGTGGGTGTTGCTGTGCTCTCTCTGATCCTGGCATTTAAGGAAATTTGTCTCTCCTGTTCCTCACTTTCTTTGCTCACAGGTAGTTTTACCTATCTATATCTACAGATGTATCTATGCACCGTATTTCTATATGCAATTTATCTAGATAGATTTCCTTTGCTGGGGAAAATGATGGATCTTGAAGGGGTTTGTACAGCAGCTTCCTGGAGATGGGTACAGGGGAAGATGAATGAACTCCACATCTTTCATTTTTTGCCATTTTCAGTGTTATGCTCAAGAAAAAAATCAGAGCTTTTAAATGCTGTGACTGCATTGAGCACCAGAAATGCCAGCCATGGGGATTATCCGGCCGATGCATGGTGTTCTGAAAGCGAGCCTGTGTCATCTATAGAGCTTAGCAGCATGGGTCTGTCATTGTACAACATTTACAGATGCTTCCAAGGCAAAATCAAGAAGAATCAATGGATTCAGACTGCTGTAATACAAGCAATGATCTCTAAAAGGAGACTAGCCTCACTGACAGCTCTTCAAAGTTGTTGCTATTATGCTTCTAATGAGAACAATGCCTAAATTTCTCAATCATTTTAACAATGCACTACTAGATTACATTTGAGAAGAAGTCTTGTCCAAGAATCAGGATGTATTCACTGCCATCATGCTCAGTGTTGCTCCTACAAGCCGGCCATGGTGTGTCCTGTATCCACCTGTGAGAAGCAAAGTGGTGGGGATGGCAAAATGAGGTCCTTTGAAAATGTATCAGCTTCTTCTCAAGCACTGGCTTTATAGAGCACTTCTCCAAGCTATCAAATGTTTCAAACTCCTTGAAGAACTCTGCAGGGAGCGCGTTGGTACTCACATAATTCATGAGCTAACAGATATGCAGCACTTCTCGGACTATTGAAATTATGAACACAGAGATAAAGTCAGAGAATGGGTATATACGTCTTCACTATCTGACAGTGACTTAAGAAATTGGTGTCGTAAACCGATATAAACCCCAGTAAAGCTGTCAAAAGAGAATTTTAAGAGCGTGGAAAAAAGCATTGTAAAGTAGGAAGTGCAATAATGAGTTTCCTTTCAGCACACACAGAGAAAAGGGTCTTTAATCAAAGGAGACAGACTTTTCCCAAGGAGCTATTGCATTTATAACAGTAGTTGGGTTACTTCCTATACACATACATTGTACACATACACTTCACGAGCATGCACACCCTCTATTCAGGCAATCTTGCTGGTGCCAAAGGGCACAACCTTTGGGAGCAGCACTTCACCTGAGCCTGACAGAGCTCCCTATAACAAGGAGGCAGATTTGAGTTGCAGATTTGAGACCTTTTATTTTTATTTATTTATTTGTTTATTTATTTATTGCAGTTTTCTCACCATCCTAAAAGCACATCCTTCCAGATAACAAAGTGGACCTAAGCAGTGTAAAACTTCTTGGCACAGACCACATCACCACTGAGATGAATTAACAGCCGAGCCAAGGAATAAACTGTTTGGTCTGGGCAGCTTTAAGAATCCTCCTTGGCTGCCAATTTAATGCCTCAAACCTGTGAGAAGGTTACTGCTAACTGCACACTCTGCAAGCTGGGAGAGGAGCACAGACCTCAGCCCTGGCTGAGGATGCAGCATGTGCTGTGTGCATGCAGGGATTTCATCAAATTAACCTGCTTGCTCCAATGAGAGACTGGGGAGTGGAAGGAAAAAGAAAAAGGCTGTCCGAAAGGGAACACAGCAGCTGAGCTGAAAGCTTGGACCACTTATTTAAATAAGCCATTTCAGCTAATGCAGGTCCCCAGTGCTTTCAAGTAGCTTTCTGTGCGCCCCAGCAACACCTGCCTCTCTAATTGTGTTTAATTCATTTAGTTATTTATTTCTTAAATGCAAGGTAGAAGGAAGAGAGCTGGGATTACTTTGGGTGTCTTTTCCATCGGATTCTCACAAGCCACATGGCAGCTCAGTGCCATTATAAACCAGACCCCTCATCCCCAGTTGCTTCTCCTCATTTGGAAAGGAACAAAGTTACATCTCTACCCCCACTAAGAACGAGAAAACTAGAGGGAAACAGGAATTTGCAAATACAGTTGAGATATCTGGAGCTTCTGTTAGCTCTCTAAAATACCCTCAGGTGAAAAGGGCCTGTAATAATGTTGCTGTTCCCTCCAGCACCTACCATTTCTGAGCAGAAGTTTATTATCTCCTTAATCTTTTCTCATACCTGTTTACCCTTTCGCTCGGGCACTGCGGTTTCTGCCTCATGGATGCCTAATGCATGATTGCACCTGCAAATCCAGGAGCTGCACAGCAGCAACAAAAGGCAGAAAAGTAAATAAAAGCCTTTAAATTAGGACACCAGAGACACTAAGGTGCCCTGTGCCAAACTTCCACCTCTGCTGCCTGCCTCCTTGAGCCACAGCCCTTACATTCAAGTGAAGGCCATGGACTCTGAAGCTGGCCATGGTATGGAGATGAACGCAGTAACAAAGGGCTGCCCTCACAGCAGCAGGTCTGCTTCTGCTCTGAAGTGCTCTCATGTATGGTAATACGATGGGATACAGGAGTGATTGGCTTAATTATAAACAAAAAATTATCTCCTGGAAAGCCAGGCACTAATTCTTACAAATCAGGTTAAAAAAGGCTTTCACATCATCCACTCAGCCTTTTTGTCTAGAGGGAATTTCCTCTTTAATTTTGTTTTTTTTTTTCCGTCTAATACTCAAACTAAAGCTGTGAAAGTCTATTCATATTCCATCCCCTCAGCCAGTTCCCTGCTCCTCATGTCCATGGATTTTAAGGCATTGTGTTTTGAGGCAATATGTGCCTCCCCTGTTGTCATAAGTGCTTTTACGTACATCATTCCTGCATCCCAATTGCTTCCTGGCAGTCTCCAGAAGAACCTCTTTATGTCTTGCTGCTCTCTTAATCTGTCACCTCCTTCACACCTGCTCAGGCTTTTCTAACAGCTCCAGAGCATTCCCGAGGCAGATGGCTGTGAGCCAGGAATTAAACCTCAGCTAATTTCTGGGAGTGAGCTGAACAGTCTGCTGCTGTGTGCCTGCTTCCAGGGAGATGCCAAAGGGTTCGGCTGCTTTTGGGATTCATGGGTTTCCCACCCCAACCACTTCAAATGGGTTTTCAGACTGTCTCAGTTAATCTTTTCCATTAGGAAAAATGTCTTTTCAGAAGGAGTGGTAATGCATTAGCATAGGCTTCTCAGGGAGGTGGTGGAGTAATCACTCCTGGAGGTGTTCAGAACTGTGGAGATGTGGCACTGAGGGATGTGGTCAGTGGGCATGGTGGGGTGGGATGATGGTCGGACTTGGTGATCTTAAAGGTCTTTTCCATCCTTAACAATTTGATGATGCTACGTTTCTATGGTCTTCCCATTGTGGCTTTGCCAGACCTCTGGGTGCCATTTATCAGCACAGGTAAGGATTGCAGAAGCACTGATGTGACTTCTGGGGACTGTGGGACACCCCTAGATGAGTCAGCACTTGGCTGGGATTTTCCTTCTTGCAGCAGAGGTGGTTGCGTGGGCGCAGCTGCTTGGGAAAATCCAGTATTCCTACTGCGATTTGGAGCAAAAGAATTTCTTCACTGTCAGCTCCATTCTGCTTCTCATCCAGATGCTGTGGAGAGACAGCCTTGATTTAGGACAGCTGAGCAGAAACGATATTCTCCCCTTCAAAAGATCTAAGAAAACACCGCCTGATGCATCCCAGGGTATCCCCTTGATGCTGACTGCTGTTGTCAGGAGTAGATGGGGATGCGCTTGATTATTATTTATTACTTGAAGATAGTGTTATAATGCCAGGGGTGTGCATAGTGATTGCTGAGAGAACATTTCCCTGGGGCTCAGCCCCATCGGATGTGCTCCATTTCCATCGCAGCCGATGGGAGTTGAGGTGCTGAGCTGAAAGGATGCTTATTTTGGGGCAGGATCAGGCTCAGCATTACTTGAATATGACATAATGCATAAGAAAAAGAGAAAAGTGTGGGTGCGCTGTTTTCAACAGTTGAAGTTCTGGCTTTCCTTGTTTCCTTGTCCAGGAAGGACACAATACAATGGTGTCAGAACACAAGGAGTCCTCATTTTCATAGCACAAAGCATCCCAAAGCACAGCCTAGACAAGGTAGGAGGTCAGCCCAACATCTTTGCACCACTGGGGACAGCCTTCACGTTTCCTCCTAGCCCCTTTTTATTCCCCTTTGACTACCACAAGTCTCTTCAGCACCCTGTTCACTCCTGGTCATCCAGGATAAAGCTTCAAGTGCGGTGGGAAAATGTTTTGCACTCTGCAGCAGCTGGGGTTGCAAAGGAAGAAGAACTGTAGGAAGAACTGTAGGAAAATCCTCCATCAGTCTTACAGAGCATGGAAAGCTATCTGCACTCTTAAATATGCTTCACATCTCCTTCCCAGAGATGATCCTGCATCTAAGGGAGAACATCACTCTGTAAGGAATTTGGCTGCCACGCTGATGGAGATGGCCTGGCAGGCTGCATGCAAGAGCTCAAAGGTTTCATCCACTACCCTCTTTCTCATAGAACCACAGAATCATTAAAGTTGGAAAAGATCTCTAAGATTACCAAGTCTAACCCCAACCTATCCCACCAGGCCCACTGACCAAGACCCTCAGTACCATATCTCCAAATTCCTTGAATCCCTCCAGGGATGGTGACTCCCTGGGGAGCCTGTGCCAGTGCCGGACCACTCTCAGAAGAAATTCTTCCTAATCCTAGAATTCTAGAATCCTAGAATCACCAAGGTTGGAAAATACCTCCAAGATCATCCAGTCCAACTGTCATAATATCCAACCTGAACCTCCCCTGCCACACCTTGAGGCCAAGGATGTTTTCATAACGTTCTTCTAATAGAAGAGTATTGAAATTCTATTCAAGAAAAAGAAGGGGCTGGTAAATCCAGTTGAGCACAATCTGAGCTGAGCTGAGCTTTTTACAACACTTTCAAAAGCTGAAATTCTCCCTTAATAAATAAATCTTCATACTGTAACCAGTTCACAACATGTAAGCTCGGCTTCCTGCTGGACTTTTCTCCTCACCTTCATTCACCCGTTCCTTCTCCTATGACTGAAGCAAACTTTGTCCTGCTATGCCTTGCCTAAAATCCAGCTTGTGCTTCATTTGGAGTCTATGTGGTAAATAACATGAGGTGCAAACCAAGATAAGACAAGACATTTGGATGTTTTCACATGTGTTGTGTTGAGATAAAGCATGCAGATGCAGAAAGGAGATTTACAGTGCCCACTGACCTGCTAACACACATTAAAACCGCTTATCTTCACATGGAATTTTGTTCCCCACTTATCCTGAATTAGACAACGTGGAGTAAAACAGCATTTTTTATATTTTTTTTTTCTTTGAAGCAAGGCTCCCTGGCTTGCGGAGAGGGATTCTCTTTTCTATTAGTGAGCTGGGAGGTTTATGTCATTGGCAGAAGCCCAGAAGAATGCACTAAGACATCCTCAAAGATCCCACAAGAGCATTTGCTTTGAGAAACTGGAAGGAAACCAGTCAGAAACGCGCCCTGAGGTAATAATGCTCTGCTGTAACCTGTGGGTTTTCAATAGCTCACAGAGAGCACTCATAAATTCACTCACAAGATGCTTCTCCAAGTGACGAGCTATATTATTTTCACTCTATCTCGGCTGTATTTCTGTCATTCTGTTCCCCTGCGCTTTTCCAAATAGAAACTAGATGAAATCCACATGTTTTTAAGACACTATCCAAAGAATACAAATTGGATTTCAGTGCTGTCTTGGAGCAACTCATTACAGCAGATTGTGTAATTACTGGTAAAGCAAACAGAAATCACCTTGCTAATCAACAGGGAGTACAGATGCAAAACAAAAACAAAAACAATTAAAATAATCATAAGCTGTCAATATTTACTTCACACAGCAAGTTTTTAATTGTCACTTAAAGACAATCCAACACAAGGGCATAATTTAATTCAATTCAATTCTCAGCTAGGGATAGAAAGACTGTTAAACTTATTCATCTCAAACCCAAAGATTATTAGCTGTTCTTTAACTCATCAGGCAGTGAAGTATTCTAAGTAGAAGTCTTAGAGCAAGAGCTTTCCAGGAAACTATGCTGGAAAATGTCTATATTCTTTAAGCTTTCAGTGAAAATGACAGTGTATTTAATGAGTGAACATTCATGAGCAGTTCTTAGACAAGCAGGCAAGAAATTTGGCAGTGAACAGGAAATTTGGAAAGGTGCTCAATGGGGAGTACAGTTCTCCAAGTACAAACTCAGCTGTGTCAGGCAAACACCAGAAACACCTTCTGTTATAACCTACACAACAAGCAATTGCTTTAGGGAAGATCTTTTCCAAGTATCTAATCTTGAAAGATGTGATAATCTCAGGAAGAATTTGGGGGGAAATGCTCACCTCTCCTCATCCCTGAAACCAGTAAGCAACAATCAGGTTCCTTTAAACCTCGATTGGAACTAATTCTTGGTCAATTAAATTGAAGCCAAAAGCTGCAGTGGAGACGACGGATTTGCAATAACGGACTTTTGTAGAGAGATGACATTGGTGCCTGCTTAAGAGGATTTTTCTGTGTATGCCACAGGCCATGAAACCTGCCTGTGGCTTTTTTTCAGAGCATTGCTACCAATGAGTTGGAGCTGTTACACCCTGTTTCTGAGAGAGTTCTCTATTGATGGCTTCTGCAGGGTCTGTCCCCTCCTCTACAGTGTGGGATGAGCAAGCAAAGAAGGCAAGGCAAGGCAAGGCAAGGCAAGGCAAGGCAAGGCAAGGCAAGGCAAGGCAAGGCAAGGCAAGGCAAGGCAAGGCAAGGCAAGGCAAGGCAAGGCAAGGCAAGG
>JACDJE010000112.1:100774-279171 GCA_016647715.1 Pavo muticus
GGAAAGGAAAGGAAAGGAAAGGAAAGGAAAGGAAAGGAAAGGAAAGGAAAGGAAAGGAAAGGAAAGGAAAGGAAAGGAAAGGAAAGGAAAGGAAAGGAAAGAAGAGTCTTTATGGTTGGAAAAGATCACTAAGATCATCTAGCCCAACCACCAACCCAAGAAGCTGTTGATCACAACATTTCAGCCCTCCAAATGATGTTGAGTATTCCCTCAATGACCACTCCAGTAGCATCAGCTGTAGATCAGATTTAATTAGTTGAAGCTTGAAGTAGATAAGCTCAAGATAATATTTATAAGGCAGAAGAAACAACTGAAAGTGACACCAAACACGACGCCAGCATGCACAACTGGTGGAGTTTATCCACTCCCTGTTCTAAATCCTGACTGTCTCTGCCTGCTGCGGGACATGCCTGGTTGAGAGCGGTTTTCATAAACATTTGGTTTGAATGCCGTGCGCCTTCATCTCTGGCCCTGTTTGTACTCCTTGTTTAATCTGCTTAGCATGAAGAGGTTTTGATTGCATGAATGCTTGGAAAATAACTATTCTTTGTGAAAATATTTGCCTGTGCAGCCTAGCAAAGAGGCTCGTGTGTAAACACCGTTCCTGATGGTGATGCTGATGTCTGCCTATACATCAGACACACTGCAGTCTATGATTTTTTGTCCTTTGAAAATAGCTGTGACTTACACTCTTCATCACTCCAATCTGTGTGCATAGGAAAGTTCTGTTTGTAGAAGTGAGCTGCTTTTCAGGGTGTACTTGCTTCAGGGAGGTAACATATAGATGTACATTGTTCAGTATATCCAAAATTTCAGAAGACTTTAGGGCATCTCTCTCAGGTTCCCTAAATTGAAATAAGCCTCTATTTGTGGTTTGATTATTTCTTTCTCTCTTCCTCCCAAAAAAGTCATTTGCAGCATCGTTGATGCGACTTTATTGTATTGCATTGTATTTGAAAGCGGTCTCTTTCTGCTCTGCTACACTAGCAAACTTCTTTGAGATGCACAGGCCCATTGTCAGAGGTCATCCTTTAGGGATTCTACCCCCAGCAAAAACAGCCCTCAGTCTGCAGATTACTGTGATGTTCAGGCTCTGCAAGACACAGTTTTCTTTGGTAATCCGCAATTGCAGGATGGGGCCTTTGCTGCTCCACAGGCCCAAATCAGAGTCAAAGGTCTTTCACTGAGCAGGGTAAGTATGAGGAAATAATAATTCTTCAGCAATGTGCTTACAGCTCCTTTGGGTTCACTTCCCATTTAGAAATAGTGAATGCTTGCAAATTTTGAGATTGTTTTATGAATTATTCACAGCAGAGAAAGGGCTCTGAGTTGCATTTGTACAATGAGAAGAAAACAGATGATAGATGGTTTCCCATGTCCAAAGAAAAATCAACCATTGCAGCTTGAATTTTGAATACTGATACCAAATTACTAATGAATAATTTGCAGATCAGGAATTTTTAAGTGAATAATTTTAAACAAATAAATTTGAGAAAATCAGACAAGTGGTTCATCTGCTTCTTTCGGAGGAGCTAATTCACTCATTCAATCCCTTCTGCAGCTCAGTTGCAGTGATTTGGTTCTCAAAGGACCAAAAAGAAAATGTAAATGCAAGTAAAAAGTGTGCTGTAAAAATGTTACTCTGCCAATTCTGAGTGGCAGGGTACATGAGTAATAGGGTAGAAGAGCATCTGTTAAACCTGCTAAAAATACAGTACCAGTTCTCATAATCTGTGTTGGCAAATGACTTCTTTGAAGGAAGTGTCGGGACATGGGGAAAAGCCTTTTAAATTGAGGATGCTAGAGGACAAACAATTTCATAGGGTCGAGGAAGTAACTAAACCAACCCAATGGTGGGACAACTTTTGGGCTAGCTCGGGGAGCCTGTGAAAATAGTATTTACGTGTGGGCTAAGAAAATAAAAAAGTCAGGGTAGTGAGTTTGCTGGGGAGTCCCAGGGAAGGGGTTGTACCCTTAGCACTAGTTAATGTTAATAATGCAGCAGAGCACCAAATTGCTTTGGTGAATTCACCATGCAAACAGTTGCTCCTGTCAGGGAGACCCCTACTTATAGTTGTGACACTACTGAGCTTTTATCTAGCCCTTCTAACCCCCAGAAGCTGATGATGAACATTAGCTCCTGGAAACCCATATAACTTTACATAAGTCCTAGCAGTCCCATTATAAAGATGGAGAAATCACAGAAGAAAAGCTATGTCACTTGACCTAAACCAGAGTAAGCACAGTTTTCAGGACTGGGCTATAAATTAGGAACTGGTGGTTTCCAATTTTGTGGTTAGATAATTAAACCAGGCCTTCCTCTTCTATTGAAGCTAATCTGTGAAAAATAAGTGCCTTCCATTTAAGAGGTTTCCAAGCATGTATGCGAAGAGGAATTTATGACTTACAATTTATGTAAAGAACTTCCTTTTCATAAATCAATTTATTAAAGCTCTGGAGAAGCTTCCAAAGGCTCTGATCCAGTAGTGCACTTAGACATGCCCATAACTTCAAACCAGTAAATCATCTCATTGAAGTGCTTTTCTGGAATAGTGCCAAAGACAGAGCAGCTTTCCCCAGAGTGGAGGTTCAGACTTAAAATGGGGGGGAAAAATAATTTATCAGAAGTTTAATAAGTTGCAATCATGGTATAGCTCTGCCAACCTTCCATATTAATACTTCAAGCTCATAAGAAATGGCCTCAGGGAGATAACTGCCTCTATTGATACTCTGTGATGAGACATTAAAGCTATTGTGGAGGATGCAATGTTTCTGCTCTTTCTTGCATTCACCAGATCCCTTGTCCAGTTCAGGTTTTGTGTGCTAACATCTGTTGCTCTTCTGCAGTCCACACAACTTTCGAGAGGACATGGCCAGTTCTAGCAACATCCCTGGGGAATGAGCTCCCAGCTGTTCCTGGTTTTAAAGATTATCTTCTCAGGAGAACTAAGCACTGTAGTATTTCAAGGTCTTAGAGTACTTTTGATGGTTTTGTAATAGTGACATCACTTTGATGGGAGCATTATTCACACCTGCCTCTGGACTCCTTCACTTGTAAAGAAGACCAGAAGGGAATGTTACTCACATTAGCAGAGTAACACCTCTGACAACGACATGGAGTTTGCTGGGCATGCTGTGCCCTGGGGATGCATGTTCACATAGTAAGGCTGGTGACCTCCTTCTACATTCACCAAAGATTGTTACTCATGGAACAACAGCTGTCATTTTGCTGATGCAAAGCTACCATACTTAACAGCCCATCCTTCTGCACCACAAAATCACAACACAAGAAGCAGCACAGTTCCAAAACAATACTTACATCGACAATGAGGAAGTCAAGCCAGCACCAGGCATTGGTGAAATACTTCTTGAAGCCGTAAGCCACCCATTTCAGGAGCATTTCCAATACAAAGATGTAAGTGAATATTTTGTCAGCATATTCCAGCATGGTTTTTATGTTTTTTCGATCTTCAAGGTAAATATCTTCAAAAGCCTGGAAGAGCAAAATATTGATTAAAAGCTTCTGCTGAATGGTGTCGGAAAGCATCAGCATCAGACTTGCTGCACTGCAAGTCTGTAGTATCATTTGATGGGACATCATGTACTGGCAATGATTTCTTATATAGTTCAATGTTACCACCAGAATAAGTGCACAGACATAGAAAGGACTGATCCTAACCTAATAGGCAGAATTTGACCCTTACATTTAGTCAGACATGTCTTGCTGCTAATGATGACAAATTGGGTTATTAACATGCTTACGCCTGTGTTACAGAGCACAGAGTTCCCTGGCTTCTGTTCAGCCATCACATTTCAGGTAGCTACAACTGTCTGCCTCGAGAAATGCTCATTATTATTCACTTAACAGAGCAATTATGTTTTAAAGGTCAAGGTATCTATCTACCCATCTCATCTGTCCAACTAAGCTTGTGTAGGGGATCATCAAAAGGCATTCAGTGCCTGCATCAAGTACAAGCAACTTAATAACCCTTTTAAAATATTTATGATATGAAACAATGTGCCTACTAAAATCAAACAAGTAAAGTCATCCCATAATAATCAAGTAATAATCTAATAATGCCACAATACAGGATCCTGGTATCAAGGAGGCCCATAGAGGGCTTGGTTGGGAGCTGCCTCCCCAGTTGACCAAGTGGCCATAGTTACCCAAACTGCCTCCATGTCCCAAGCTTTGATATATTCCTCTTGTCCCACTGTGTGACCTGGAGCACTTGGCAGCAAGAAAGCACAGTGTTAATTGAGAAGGCCTGTGCTAACCATCTTCATTATCTGCATTTACATATTTCAAGATCTGTCGCTGCTTTCTGAGGAACTTCCAAAAGTTAGCAAACATGCAGTGCCTGCAGATACAAGAAGTGTGCTACTTGTCACTCCGGCGATCACACTGGTCTTTTGCCTGCCAGGAAACAGTAATTAAACTGACAAGACAGCTCTGGCAGCCCGAGCCAACGCTTGTCCATTTGTCCCCACACTTCAGGGTGACGTTTTCACCGCGACTCAATCTCCTATCTTGCCTTCAAAAATGATATTTCAAGGGTGTGAAAGAGCTGCTGGAGAAAGCCACAGAAAACAATGCACAGACGGGAGTTTATCACTTCTGGTAGGGGCTCACTCACTTTGTCAGATGACTTGCCGTACTTTGCAATTACCACAAAAATAACAACAAACTATTTAAAGTGATTTCCTGCTCTCCCTCCCGCCTTTGCTCTCCTTGTTTTCTACCAACTTGTCAGAAAGTACATTGTGTTTGGTCTACCAAAAGCACACAGTGAGCCAGGAAGAAGCTTAATAAGTGGTGAGGAATATGCAACCTGAATGCCCCAGGTGCACTGCACTCCCGCACAAGCTATGACATTACACAATAGACTAAACTAAACATTAAGGGCTGTTTCTTCTGCCTTGCTTTGTGTATTAAAAAAGAATTAAACATGATACCTGCAGTGTTTCCACAATTACTGCTAGAACACAGACTCCCAATTTGAGTATTTATGGCTTAAATACACAAGAAAGGTTTCCAGATCTTTTGCAATTAGCTGTAGATGTATCCTCGTGATTTGACCACCAGATACAAACAGAACATAATCACAGAGTCATTAAGGTTGGAAAAGACCTCCAAGATCATTAAGTCCAACCATCAATCCATCCTCACCATGCCTCACCATATTCCTTTAAACTCCCTGAAGAACTCTGCGTGTTGCAGGGATGTGGCCAGATGAGCTCAATTTTTGGAAAAGCTCCTTCAGAATAACAGAAAAAAACATACGTGTGTTTCCCCCGACATCTCCAATCCAAATGCTAAAAGTGCAGTGCTGATATGTTAAAGCATAGTGCTGGCATGTGAGAAGGTGCAGAGGAATTTGCCCTTATGCAGAAGTGTACTGAGTAAATTCAAAATCACACACACACAAAAGTATGCAATGAAAAGTAAATGAGATTTGTATTTCAGTCTTCAGGATCTAAGGCACTTTTAATTACATATGTAAAGAAGTGCATTTCTCTGAAGTATATTATAGCAAATGACATGCCTTCTTTAAAACACATTAAAAAATTAACACACTGATCCTCGAGCTGGTGCAAAAACTGTCAGAACCCATTGGTTTCAGCAAAGCTATGACAATTTTCAGCAGACTCATATCTACACAAGTTATTCAACCCTTTGCTTTTCATAACAAAATAAAATCCCCTGGGAGAAATTTCAGCCCATCCCTAGTGGACCTGAAGAATGGTCTATCTCTTTCCCTCCTGCATCAACATTTATGTATTTCCATCTTCTCATCTCCCTGCAGAGACTTTCTTTAAACTACATAAACCCAGTTCTTCTGTGTTTTTCTCTCTTTTTTTTTTAGGCCACTGATAATTTGCGTTACCCTCCTCTGGAGTTTCTTCAATTAGCCCATGTCTTTCCCAAAGTGCAGTGCCCAGAGCTGCAGCCTATGCACCAGCTGAGGCCTCCTTGATGCCAACTGGAGTGGAAGAACATGCTTATTTATACAGCCCAGTGGGGTGTTCGGCTTTCATGCAGTGCTGTGATGTAGTTTAATCTGTTTATTGCCTGCTCTCTCTCCAGCTCCTTTTAGTAAATCTGCTACCTTACCAGTCATGCTGCATTTTGTCTTTCTACCCTCGATCATCCCTGGTGAGGTGAAGCATGCACCTTTCTAACTAGACTTCCGTCTTAGATATTGAAGATTCATCCATTTGGCAGAAGTTAATCCCAGCCTTCAGAAAAACCTCTCCAAATGTGGTACTGCCTGCAAATTTAGCAGATCTATTTCTTCCTCCCTTACTGAGGAGAACATCAGGGACCGCTGGACCGAATTCCAGAACACTTTCAATATGCCCCTTTGCTGCATGAACAGCTAGAAACCTGGGAGAAATCCTACCAATTTCAGGGATGTTCCTGACCCATGTAAATCACAGAATGGCTTGGGTTGGAAGGGACCTCAAAGATCATCCAGTTCCAACATTCTGTCATAGGCAGGGTTGCCAACCATTAAATCAGGAACCATCAGTTAAACTCTCAGAAACTGCCACTGATTGCCACTCTCATAACAAGCTGAGGGCTGGTAATACAGAGCAGATAATCCCAGCACCCAGTGGGATCTCAGCAGGAGAGGATCCTTTATCAGAGTCATTAGCAATGACCAACCAGTCTCCATGAGTGCGCATCCATTCCAGCTGCAAGCAGGAGATTTCTGGGCAGGGAAGGTATGGTGGGTTAAGCTAAGCTGTGTTCAGAACATGATAGACATCCACTACCTCTGTTGGTAGTTCTCTGATTCACTGCTCATTGCATCTTTTCCTTCACTGGTCAGAAAATATGTTACAAAAAAAGGAAGAAAAAGGCACCCCTAGAGCCAAATGCAAGTCTTCAGATGGGAACTACCATGGAGCAGCTATAGGACACTGAAGTGGTAATTCTGGACTACCTCTTCATGCAGACTTCCTTAAAGATGCCCTTTTCAAAACCTATGCACATCATAATTTTATGTTATAACAGAAGAAAATTCCTCATTATATGGAAAAGGCAGATGAAATCAGAAAAGCAGAAAGCCTGTTTTACTCCCGAACATACTTTGCTTTGAGAAATAAGCCGTGAGGGTTCCTAAGATCACCTGATTTAAGAACATCTCCTCTTAGACCCATGTCTGCTTTCAACTAGCAAGGAAATCCTGGTACACTTACGAGGGCTCCACTGCTCAGTAAGATCATGAATATGATGAAAGTCTCAAACCAGTTGTGTTCAACAATCCTGTAGCAAGTTTTCCGGAGCCTCCACCAAATTTTGCCTGGAAATTTTGAGATGTCCACGGAACAGCATGGGAAGAACCGCACACAAACTGAAAAGGAGCAAAACAATAACAAAGCAATCGTTAAAAAAAAACCCCACAACTATTTAATTCTTAAATTTGCATTAAGTACATGCTAAAGAGGATTACTTCTAGCACTACTGCATGGAGTCTTTCCTCCCTTGTTCTCTCTTCCTTCTGATTTGCTTTCTATTTTCCTGCTTCACTCCTCTATCCAAAAATATCCAAAGCCACTTGAAACCTGCCCCAGTGGTTTCTCCTAGTGATTTTTGTGCTCTAGAATATTTTGATCATGACTCACCATTACCCCAGGTCGACCATGTTGTATTAGCCTAGCTCGGGCAGCCCTGCTGATCAGGCTTAATGACTCCAGCAGGGTATTACCAATAATTTTCACATCCTTCTGAATGTAGAAGGGACATTTTCTTGGTATTACAGCACTACTAGATTTGCTGATTAAAAGCAGCAACCTGATGAAAAGGAAATGAAGGGAGAAGGTGCTGCTGCACTGCAAATGGAACAAATGTGCTGAAGAGACTTAGGAAACCCAGGAGCAGATTTTGGTCTCTTGGTCTCTCATGAGATTAATCAAGGCACCAGGCCAACTTTGGAAAGGTATTTAGGGGGCTAAATGCCCTCTGACTTCAGCAGAAATTTAGATGTCCAGCCTCTGTCTGCAGCAAGTTTCCTACCCGCCCTCATAGCACTGTCTGACCTTACTGAGATATTGCAATGACAAATACGCTGTGATGGCTAAATGCCACGGTGGTAATGGGGACCACAGATGGATCTCTGGTGGCAAAATTTTGGCCAATTTTAGTCTTCTTAGCAGCATTACACAATTATAACAAAAGAATATTTTTGTTGGTAGTGGACAGATCCGTCTTTCCCATTTAAAAAAGCAGTATGTTCGTTGTCTTGTGCTGGGTAGGAACTTAAAACTATGATGAGAAGACATCTTGGTAGCTTGACCTTTTCCAGTCTGGCCATTCAGCCTTCTGTCAGATAATTTGACTCACTTCCTTTGTGGAGGCAGGAGTTAGATGTGATGATCCTTATGGGTCCCTTCCAACTCAGGATATTCTATGATTCTACGATTCTAAGTGTCACAATATTTGCTAATGAGAACTACACCTGGAAACTAATTTATTTCAAAAGAAATCAAGCTTTACACCCTGCCTTTAATCTATGTGTTTCACAGAAAGAGACTTTGTTTTGGATCTTTATAGTCCCACCAGGAGAAAATAAATCACAGGCTGACTGCTCCCCTAGCTGAAATGCGATTAAGGTCACCGACACGTCTTGAGGCATCCAACAACTGCTGAGAAGTGACAAGAGAGAACATCTCACTATGGTGATGTAACGCAATGTTATTGCAAGTAGAAATAATATTTAGTCAAGGAATGTGGGGAAGGAAAGAGGGCGAGTGCCGAGGATACACAGAAGGCAGACGCTGCTAATTCAAGGTGGCATAACTGAGGCGCTTGAGCTGCTTGTGATTTGCAAGGAGATCAAATACAAGTCTTGGGATGCCGTGATTCCCATGCAGCTGGAAGTGGGGCTGTGCTGGCAGCAGGCTCTGCCAGCAGGAAGCAAGCTGCTAAGTCTGCCGTGCTCCTTCTGTAAGTTTACATGAGCCAAGATCCTTGCTATGGGGTGGCAGAGGTATAGGATGTCACTATGACGTTTCACACATGAATCACTCCCAGAGTTCCCTTTCATCCCTCATCTCTGAGATGTCTGGTAGGTGTAGGCTCTTGGCTGTATGAGGTTTTGGTATGGGACTAACAGCACAGGAAACCATTAATGCAAGGGTAACGTGACAGCAAGGCAAGTAACTACTTATCCTCTAAATATTTCCATAATCCAGACCCACACTATTTCTCAGTTTACCACTGTATTCTGGAATAGAGAGAAATTATGGGCTCAGTTGAAATACATTAAGTTAATCAAATTGCTTGAGAAGAACATAATGCTAGAAATGCAAGTGCAAGGACTGGCTCTCTGCTCTGCGGTCAGGTACCACTCCACCAAAGGAAAGTTTTATCCTTCACTTCAACGCTAATCTTCAGATAACTGTGGTAAGGGATAAGAAGGTATCACATTAGTCAGCACTTTTTCCTAAAACCTGTACAGAGATACTAAAGTGTGTGATTTGGGTACTTCTTAGGAATTAAGAATATGGAACAGGCTACAGGCACACAGTACTATATGGTACCAGGAGTCCTAACATTCTCCTATGGCAGCTCTGCTTGGAAATGGCCATGCCTGTACATCATATGCCCACCAGTATGACATGACACACGGGTTTATTAGCTGCATCTCTTAGCAAGAAAACTCATACACTATTTCTCCTATTTCTGTTAGTCTCTTAGATGAAGGCCTCAGCCCAGCTAGCCGTGGGCTCAGGAGGCAGCACTGGGAAGGGAGAGGCCCTTCCAGCAATTGGCTCTCCCCAATGTAAGATGTTGGATGAATCATTCCCTGGAGGAGTCTGCTTCACACAAGGAGCCAACATGATTACCTGAGCCCAGGCACAGCTAAAATTAGGGAATCGTCTTCCAAGTAAATACTAATGAGCAGGGCATCATAAGATCTGAAGAAGTTATTTCAATTGTGATGGAAAATGCTTGTAAAATGATAAAAACAGGCTATTTCTGATTCAGTCAGCCTCCATGTGATCATCTACAGGTACAGAGAGGTATTTTTAAAAACAGAAAGGCAGAGAGGACCACTAATTTCTTTTTTTTTTTTTTTATGCTGTTTGATGGCTCTCATACAATTCTGCTCCGAAAAAAAAATCCTACTTACTGACAGTAATACCTTGAAAAATCCAAAATAGCCTCCCAGATGAGTCAGCCCAAAATCACAGCGCTATTAAATCCCATGCTTTTGATTGGGCCCAATTCAGAAATGTTTAGACCAGATTCTGATACAATTACTAATGTCAAGTAGCACTTCCGTGAATTATCATGCTGGTTGCAATTCAGATGAAATGCTATTTTTAACTACTCATAACCCGAAAAAAAGGAAGCTGAGAGGAAAAAAATAATAAGTAGTAAGAAATGGACCACAAATCAGTCTTTTAGTGAGCAAAGTTCTATTCCTATTATGGAATTTCTGATTTCCCTCAGTGTCTGCTCTTTAATACATGTGCTTTTCGGGACTCTCTAGCAATGTTGGCAGCCTACTGCTTGGTGACCTTGACCCAAGCTTAAATGCTTTACATAACCCAACAAAAAAGTATACCTGACATCGGTCTGCATTCCAAGAGTTGTTTTTTTCCCCCCCAGTTTCTGTGAAATCAAAATAACATAAACATCCCAGAGTGTTCTAGGCACAATCTGGTGAGGATCTGAGCAATCCTAACTCTGACTGACTTTTACAAAGCAGGTGGCCCAGCTTCAGGTCTGGAAAGTTATTTGCTCGATCCACATGAAGAACGCCACTCATTAATGCCCTTTAACACAGCAAGTGTCATGAATAAACCTTTGGTGTTTCTTATAACAGCATTACTCATGCTGCCTAGTCTAATAGATCTGTGCTATCCCCCCGAAACCAATGCTGTTAGGGAATTGGTTGCGTGGAAGCTGAATGTCTTGTGATCTATTCGAGGACTTCGTTTTGCCACTCTAATTCATATTGAGCTGTGTGCTTTTTGAGAGCAAATTGACTGATTTCCATCTCGGCATTTTGGATAGCGGGCTACTGCTCAACAGAAACACAGAACAGCAGAAAAAGTCCTGCACAAAAGGTCGAGATATTTGCTAGCAAATCAGTGAAGCTGCACTGAGCTGCACTAGCGGTCAACCTGCCCAAGAAGAATAGTTGTTTTCAATTCTTATTTCAACGTTACAGGCCATTTCTTACTAAACAGAGGCACATTTATCAAGAAACCCTTCCAAGAAACCTTTCCAAATGCATCGTCTGACTGTGGTATTTTTTACTTCTTGTTTGTTTTTCATAACAAGGAACTGTTCCCTTCAGTCACTGTGGTATCCTATGGCACAATCACAAACTGCAGGTTAAAATGGGTCCTATCTTGAAGTTTCCACTGTAGGTGTGACAGAGAAAACTCTTACTTAAGCATCTGTCACAACAATGACAAACTACAAACTATCAAAAAAAAAATATTAATTTAATTTAATTTAATTTACAGTTTACAGTGCATCTTGTATAACTGTTCATTTTGCCTTTGGTTCTGCACTCACATTTTCTAACCTGCTGCATTATAAACATGTAGCTGTTAGATGTGATTACATTACCTTCCTGAATTAAGAGAAAAATCACCTTGTAAACGTGGGAACTACAGGGCAAAAACTTCTGCATGTATAACAGCTTCGTGAAAGCCTTTACAAATCCACTGCTTGTTCACACCAATATTTACCTTCCGTTTTTGCATAAAAATGTTTAACGTTTTGGCCAGATTGGGCTGCTGATTCTCCTCAGTAACCATGGAAGACCAATTAATTTCTTTTATACTGTGGAGCAGTGCGACTTTTGTACACAATAATTTTACAGCTACCTTTCCAGAGAAGATCCCAGTTGTTGGGACATTCATTTTTAGAACAAAACAATATTTTGCTTAGCTTTGAATGTTGGTTTCAATATTGCTTGGTTTGACACAGGGAAAATACGGCTTCCTTAGCATAAATTCAAACAGGCAGGTATTCATAACTCAGTTTAATGCATGTACCTGCCAACCTAGGTTTTTAATAACCAGCCTGGCTAGCAGTGCATGCTCAAGCAAAATATCAGCATATCCTCCTTGGCTTGGAGGGAACACAACTCTACAGACCATCCTGTCTATCCCCTTTCTCATCCTCTGGTCTCACTAACCAACATGGCTAGGTTTTACACTGTGCTAGCACTAACACAGAAGAGATTTGCTATCACGGTCACCAACATTTGGGTACCTCAGACACAGATGGATACTTCAATTATTTCCCATGTAATACAAAGTAGAGCTTCCAATAAAGCCAAAGTCTATTGAGTGTTTTCACTCTCTGAAGGGCTTTACAAGGATACATTGCTTGTTTACCTGCCTCTACTCACCTCCGAACATACCCTCTTAAGAGGTCATTGCAACTAATAGTGTGATGTCTTGAAGTGAAGGCAGTGGGCATCCTGGTCCAGCACTGAAGTGAGCCCTGCTTTAAGCATGGGGTTGGGCGAATTGAAATCTACCCAACCTGACTTACTGGTTCTGCACAAGTGATGGGACTCTAAGTGTCTTCTGATGTCTGAGAACTGTATACAGCAAAACAACAGCACATCCCTTCTGCTGAAAAATACACTGTATCTCAGGTATTAGGGCTAGAGAAAAGAAACTTCAAATTTGTCTTTGTTCCATGATTTGTCTTCTAGGATGACACTTAACATGTTTTGTTGGGCTTGGATTAGTTTTACTCAGCTTTCAAACCTCATCTGCAGGCAGAGCTTGTAGCTCAGCTGAGACGACTTGTTCAGTTTTGTGGTCTGCTGGAGCTCCCCTTCGCATCTGTATTTCTGAGCAGCCGCTAAGTGCCATTGGGAAGGGTATGATGCCAATTCCACCATTAACAAGAATAACTTCACTATTAACCAGCATAACTTCACTGTAGCGCGTGACATTTTCCGGCTGCGATAATCGCTCCTATGCAGTCACATGAAAACCTGGTTGTGGGCACCCCGTGTGTCACGGGTTGCAACAGAACGCGTGTTGATCAAGGTAGCTCATTCTCACACAACCATCTGATGATACGCCTTTGCCAGCGGGCCATGTCCGGGGAATTACGCTTGAGGACTCAGTGAAAACTTTCTCCTATTAGGGTCTGGGACAGAGGAGTGTGCTGGGGTCAGGGGCTCTGCTTGAACAACCTTCTTTGAGACACAGAAGATAATGCCCAAACAGATAGCAATTTTTGATGCAGAGAATGCATACCAATGGAGGTAACAGCACTGGAGTGTTGCAAGGCATCTGGAGGGAAAAATACCCAAATAGCTGGCATTGCCTAGACATTGCTTTCTCATCAACTGACAACAAGAATGATCTCTCCATTTCTATCAGTTTTTTTCCCAGCAATACTTGCTGGCTGCCAGAGCTGTGACCCTACCTTGGCTTCACATTTCCTAATCCAAGAATATTCCCGGTTCACCCTAATCACAGCTATTTTGAGATGATAACAAATTAACAAGTCTCCCCAAGAAGAAACGACCCATGGCTAATCTGGTTCACCTTACTCCGGGAAAACTCTGACCTCAGCAAACTTTCAGCAACTATTTCCAGAACATGTACTATCTTTATTGCCTTTGTTATCTGAAAAAGGGGGCTGAATTAGGAACATATTTGTTCAGGGCACAACCTGTGCTGAATGTGTTTAGAAATGCCATAGTTTGCATTTAGACAGCTGATGAACTAACAAGGCAAGAAATTAACTCTCCCTCTCAACCAGCTTCACATCACCTTATCTTCAAACATAAATGGTAGGTGGTCATTCTCCCACATATACCAAATGTTGTATCACCTTATTAGAAGACAGCAAAGGCAACACTAGATAAAATTGCCTGGTGCTTGTTTTTCAATAAGTCCATTTTAGTACTTAATAGCTGTCATATATTATCCAGATAGACTGTTTTTGTTTCATTGCATTTTATTTTAACGATACTGAAATGATAGCTGCATGAGGCTTAACTGAAATGGTAACTTTGAGGAAAGATATTGGAAGGCATTTAAATGAACAAGATTATGGGAAAATACTTTGATTCCTTTCATAAATACAAATTCTAATGTCACTGCAGCAAGAGTCAGTTGGACATTCAGTTTATGACTCTTGGACTTGAAATTTGACAAGGGAGCATTCGTGTGCCAAATTCATGCATTTTTGTCAAATTCAAATCACATCTATCCTGTGCAGTATTCTCTGAAAAAACCTGCATGGACACGTGCTGCCTGGAAAACAGAGCAGATGTGTTGGGGACAATGTTGCCTGCAACTGCCTCCACACTGCCCCCAGCCACCACACACATAATGAGGGGCTGGGAGCAGGTTCTGCTTCAGTTCCCACTCAGTGCTTGAGGCTCAGCTGGCCATAGCCTGGAGAAGATGAGGACACCCTGACTAGAACAGGGGCTGGTGAGGAATGAGGAGAATTGAGGAATAAAAGGATAAAGGAAGGAGCAGTGATGCTGTGCTCAGGAGGAAGGGAGAAGGAGCCAAAAGAGCGGATGTCATAGAGTCAATAGAATATCCCAAGTTGGAAGGCACCCACAAGGATCATCAGGTCCAGCTCCTGGATTTGACCCACAGTAAGACTGGATTTTGGCCCATCTCTTGATTTCCATATTTCTTTGTGGTCAGGATGACAGCCAGGCTGCAAAACTATAATGTTTCCAGTGATCCACCCAGAAGTGACTGCTTGCCACTGCTACTCTGCATTCCATTGACGTGACCTTCCAACAAATAGGTTGGGTACCGGTGTGAGTCTGCACGATGGAGATTCAAGCAGGTCTGGCCATTTTAATAACGAGAGAATTACTTGAGTGCAACTGCTCTGAGAATGAACCAGCACTATGCACTGAATGAAGCAATGGGCTGTGTGATTCCTATCTTATTTGTTTTAAAAACTGGTTATTGATCATGGCCAATCACAGTTTCAGCATTTATAAACTGTCTGGCATTTGACTAGCACCAGTCTTTTAATACAAGTTTGTTTGTGCAACTTAATACAATTTCTCATTTTGCAGTGCATAATATAGTTTGCTGCTCACTGGCGTCAGTAAGAAATATATAGTGAAAGAATGAAAACACCAGATCTAATTTTTAAACATTATTGTCTAGGCCAGAACAGTTACAGCACGGTACCATGCTTTCTTCAGTCAACTGCATTAATTTTTGGCTACTGCTTTTAAGCAGAGCTGCCAAAAAAATGTTTAGATCCTAGGGACATTTGTAAGCCCTGCAGGGCTCCCTTACCTCATTCAATCATCTTTCTCACACATACAGAGATGCACATTTTTGCTGACTTTAGGGGCATTCATATACCCAGTAAAACATCTCTGTCTGATCCCATCTGAGCAGCTCTGTTTTTATTTATAATAACCCTTGAATTTTCAAGGAAATATTCAGCTAACCCTACTTTTCCTAACCCAGATTTAAAGAAATACAAGAAATTTTACTGAGATAACATTTGGAATAGAACTCACTCAGAGAAGAAATAACTTGGAATGTTATTTTTCTTACAGGCTTAATTAAAAATATAACTTTTCAAGCAGCAGGGTTTAAAATCTGTGTTCTGGTGTATGATGGTGTTAAGAAATAATAAAATACTGGCTTATTAAAAGTAGTAATCTGAATGTGAATTGTTATCTAAGGTAATTAAGTAAAATACTCTACACATAACACATCCCATGTCAGATGGAAGTTATTGGATATGCTAATCTTTACACCTTTTAAAATAAGTGGAAGAAAGTCCCTGGGACTCAGCAACTCTGCAGGCAGTTTCTATTCACTGCCCTGTATACACGTCAGTAATAGAAACATCCTAATCATGTTAGTTCTCTACTGAGTTGGATCATACACATATTTTGGAAGGCAAAGTCCTCACTGGCCAAGTTGGAAATACCAACTTTTTTTTTTATAAAATAACTCTACAGTACAAAATATGATGAAAAAAATGCCTAGCACATTAGAAGCTACACAGGAACTTTGAGCTTGCTTGTGGCTTATTTCACTTTGGAAATCCAAAGTCTAATGTTAAAAAGTAAATTTGGAGCACAACGGTATCTAAGAAATGAAGTGCATCCAGTGAAATCCTATTGCAAGCAGTCAGAGTAACTTGGTGTGAACATGGAGACACATTTGATAAGAGAACAAGAGGGTTCTCGCCTCAGCATTGCAATGAAACACACAGGCCCTTACCTTCGGGGAAGCAATCTTCAGGCTCCATCAGCTCCTCAGCAAACTCAGGGATCTGCTCCAGCAGTTCTGCAGGATTTGTCAAATCCACTGTGCTGCCTTCGGAAAGACTGATTTCATCAAGCTTGTTGTCAACAAGAGCAAAGATGAGGAAAACAAATTGATCAATCGCCCCAAAGGAAGTAGCTGAGTTCTTATTCCACTAACCAATATCCCAGCCAAAGCAGTCGCGACAGTGAAATGGCCATGCTCGAGTGACAGCTCTACCTACACTAACAGTGGTGAGCTACCAGTGGACCCATCCTCAAGAACAGCAAAAAAACTAAAACACCATATTTACTTCTTTTAAAAAAAAGTAAAAAGGAATAACTCAAGAAAGACTGTGAACGACTACTGAATAGTAATGGTAGGTGGAAGTCTGGAATGACCAAACCGCTCAGAACTATAAAGCTTTTACATCCTTCCCTCCTATCTGATGGATTCAAATGGGTGCAACCCAGCTGCTGAAATGCTGGAGGAGGACTTGGAGGACTCATGCTGGGCTCCTGTCTCCTGGACATGAGGCTCTGCACCCACACCTGGTGGGTTCATATTGCATCTGGTCAGCCAGGACCATGTCATCCTCTCTGCTGCCGTGGCTTCTCCTATGGAATGAGCAGAAGTCTTTCTGTCATCACGTTCTGCTCACACGATGACACATCATGCACGTGTGAGAAGGCTCTTTCACCTTCCTTGTCCCACATCCCCACGCTGGGATGGGACAACTCATCTTCCAGATGCACACTTCTGCTCTCGAGATTTAGGAGGAGGGACACAAGGATTTCAAGGCTTTTTGGAGGACCTATCATTTGCCCCAAATGTTTGATCCCCAGTCTAAGGCACATTGTTTAAATACACCTCAAATCCTTCTCTGCAAAATGGGGCCAAATATACGCCCACCTCCTGAAGCATTGGTCATTTTATCTTCTTAGAGCACGAAGTCTCAGGTAATTTGGGAAAAAATATCTGGAGAATGGATTCTTGAAGAAAAACCGGTTTTAAGGCTATGTGGGAAATTGGGTTAAATAAAGCAATGGATTTTCATGAAAATTTGATACCTAATTTTGAAATTTGGCTGCATTTGTTGCTAAAATAGAGATGCATGATAACATAAGCCGCCCAAATAAGAAACAGAAATTTCATTTCAGGTCAAAGCTTTCTTCTGACATGAAACCTTTTTTTTTTTAGAATACAACAGGAGCATTTTTTTTATTTTTATTTTTTTAATTTTAGTGGTCAAAATAATTGTTTTATAGATTTGTGTTAATCCAGAACTATACTTTTCTTGATTACTCAGCTAGGCCATTATAGTTCAAGGTCTATTATTTACTCAGCCCTGCTCAGTACTTGCTTTTGACTCTGTAAAAGAGATACCTGGCACAAGGTGGTTTATTTGCAAACTGTCTTATTTTCTTCCTTGAGCACCTACTGAAACATTGCTGTGCTTTATCTTGTAATACTATTGTCTTCGTTTTAAAAATGAGGACAATACTTACCCATGCTCTTAAACAACCTGTGAGATAGTTATATGAAAGATGGCACGTACACATAAATTATTATTTTCGTGAAGATGACAGAGTTAGAGAATAGGTACAGCTCTGTGTATTTATTATTAATGTGAAAATGGGCCCCCTGTTTTCCAGTATACAGAGGCAATGCAAAATTTATAGCTGAATTCAGAGAAATGCTGAACCTGGGGTAAAACGAGCAAGACTGAACATTCCAGCAATACTTGTAAGCAGGATGGAAGCTACGTGTTTGCAATTAGCTGCAGCATCCCAAAGGTCATAGTCTTGGCTAGGGCTTTTAATGCTCTGCTCAGAAGAAGAGCAAACAATCGAGAAGAGATCGTTTAAAAAGAGAGTCAGGCTAGAAAGCACAGGTCAAAGACGTGGCTAAAGCTTCTAAAAAATCCATATGCAGAATGCAGCTGTCGTATAGAGAATAGCCAGTTTTCCACAGGCTACAAACAATACATGATGGTGGAAAAAATGTCAGGTTTTCACACGATCAGAACTTCCTGTTACTGTTCATTAAGGAATGCATTTAGTCATTATTTCTTCCGTTACGAAGTCGTCAACAGACAGAACACTGCAGTAGTCCTAAATCACACACAACTGCAGGATGTAGAAAATAGGGGTCCCGATGAGAAAAGAAGCCTTGTTGGATACAATTCTAACCAACAGAGAGAAATCAAAGAACATTGTGAGAAAAATGTCAGTTCAATAGTGTTGTCATTGAGAGAGCTGTATTTAGCAGAGACAGGTTGGGAAATTCAGAGAACGCAACTGCAGGACACAGTGCAATTACATTAGAGTACAAGGAAAACATCTTAAAGAATCGAGAATGCTCGAGAGTTATCTACGAGGAGGAGTTTTCAGAACTTATTAGAATCCATCAGCGTCAAAAGGAGATGGGGAACATGCAAGACAACACGGACAGGATTTATTCTGAAAAGCCTTCAAGGAAGAAGAGGCAGTAAACATGGATTCAGAAAACACGAGGCAAAGGTTCTGGGGTCTGAACAGGGACTAGAAAAAGAACTCATACATATGAGAGAGGAGGGAAAAGTTAGGAAAGCTTGTGGGAAAAGAAGCAAAAGTTACTCTTTGCCAGAAAGGTGAAAGGGATTAATGTTTTCATGAACACTGTAAGAAAAGAGACATAAAAGTAACTTATGAGGGAGATGGGACTAATGAAAATTCAGTTGCCTGAGAAAATAAAAGCTTTTTAAAAGACCAACAAAGCGATCAATAAAAAGGGAATGAGGGCTTGTTAGAATTAGCGGAAACGTAAGCAGGGAAATATCTAGAAAACCTAAAACAAAAGTAAATCAGCAGATCCAGCAAATGCACATGGCAGAGCATGGGCGTGCAGGGATCTGACACACTATGTTAACACACCATTAGCAATCAATAGTGAATGCTCATGGAAAGCTGGAAAGAGCCCAGAAGAGCAGCAATAAGTAAATACAATACTGAGCTTAGAGAAGAGGAAGAGGGAATAATCATGGGAATCACAGATCACCGAACCCTTGCTGCCACTTGTAATTAAAGTGAACTAAATAAACTCAGTGGAGAAAAGTAGAGTGCTTTCTTGGAGGGCAGCTGAGTGACATGTCAAACAGACATGAAGACAGTGAGGCAGCTCTCCTGTCTGCCACCGGTCTGTGCACAAATGGGAACAAAGAGGCCAAAACAAGCCAAACAGGACAAAGAATGTCCCCTTTTTCTGTTGGAGAGGTATACTAGGCAAAGGCAACATGAAAAACCTCTTTGGAAGATCTCCCACCTGAACACAAATTCACACTGCCAAGGCAGTTTTTAATGTGTTTCTGGGTGGTGTGGTTCTGTCTGGAATAGCTTCCTCACCCACCGCTTGGCTCTCCAGTAGTGGCAAACGGATCTGAATTACTATTATTTTCTTTTTCCAGAAAGCTTGTAACAGTGAGAAGCTGCAATCTCAATGAAGTTGGTGTTTGCTCAAGATTTAGCTCTCTTATCTGCCTTCCCCCTCTCTCCCTAACCTTTGAAGATCGCAGTCTTAACCTATCAAACTGACAGATGATATATAAACTTGGATAAAATATCTGTGTTTCTATAATAGAAAAGCTGACTTTTGAAATAAAGGCATTGGCTTGGATTCCCTCATTGCTTCATGGAGAAAACCCATGCTAAGAACCCAAATGTAACAGAAACTTACATTCAGAGGAGGAGACCTGTAGAGCTAGCACCAAAGATACAGAAGAGGAACCGACCAATATAATTCTCACATTGGTGGATAATACTAAATTCGAGAGACTACTGAAACTGGGGAGAAAGAAAGTGAAAAGTGACACATGGTAAGAATATAGCACAATGAGACTTGACTCAAAGCACTACAAATGAGTGAGTTCAGGGACAGAACATCAATGGACCTGGAAAGCTGCAACCTCAAGTCACCTGGGGTAATATTAAGAAATCAGACATGATTTTGTAGTGGGATATTGTGATGCAAATATCCTACTTGGAAACATCACGTCTAGGCAATGAGATACTATTTCTCCTCCTTATGGTTCTGTAGGGATTGTATTTGGAACACCGTTTAGTTCTTGGCACGACAATTCTAATTGAGAGAGTTGTAAAAAAAAAAAGAGATAAATGAGCTAGATAAAGGGTGCAGAGATACTCGTTGACAATAAATAATGAAAGAACAATGGCATGTGACTTTAGGGAGTAAACTAAATGCAGAAGGAAGCTAGTAACGCTCTATTAATTGATATTAATTCATAAAATGAAAATGACATCATAACTGGTAAAAGAGAGTAATGAAATAGTGTTTTGAAAGGAAAAAAATAGTCTGATTATTAAGGCATTACACCCAGCTACATTTTTTTTTTCTAAATGAGTGAACCATTCCCTTTGATAAATAAAGAAGTCGAAGTGGCCTGACACATTTAAAGGCAGATTCCACACAGCTGTACAAAATATTTTATGGGGCAGTATTTTGGCAAAGATATCAACTGGTATGTTCTCTGAGTTCTGTGCCACCAATGATTTTATTTCTATGGTGCCTTACTGATGATTTGTATGGGATGAATTTTTAATCATATAATGTATCCTTTACTGACATGAACAGTGTTTTAGTCAGAACACATTCGATGCTTCCTGTTATTGACCGAACAACTCAGAGCCTCGTCTCTTGGGCATATCAAATCCCTTAAGTTACTTCCTCACAGTTGTTGGCTTTATCTGGCTAGCCCCAAGTTCTTGGGACATTCATCAAAAAGATTAGCATGTCCTCGTGTGTCGGCACAAAGATTACTTCTGAACAGGACTATAAGGATGCAATGTCCACACAAGATTTAGCCTTCAAAAATAGCATCCTTTGGGCTTTGCTCTTTCATGTTGGTATTCATAGCCTCATGTGAACTTCCGTTTGATTTCAAGTCATCCCTGGATTATTGCCATATTCCTCCACCTCTTTTTAAGCAGCCACAAATAGAATCAATTATACTCTACTATAGAAAGGTGACATTTGTGTTACAGGACCCTTTGAAAGTTGAGGGAGGAAATAGGGATTATTACTTTATCGCAGTGTTGCTGAATATATCAGAGCTAGAATGTTCCTGTCTTATGACATTTCATTGTAGCACTAAAAAAGGATGTAGTTTTCCACCCTTCGTGCTAACACATCAGGGTTTATGTACCTTAAAAATACAGTTAAACAGGAAGGATAGGAAATCCCCTGTAAGAAAAAATCTGGAGATGGTCTCCTAATTGTTCCTAGTTACAATTCTTCATCTCATTATTTGAAATCTGGGGTTTCTCTTAACTACACACAAATTCTTTTTCTCTGAGATTGTGACATGAAATGCATGAGCTTCCTTCCTCTAAGGTCCAGGACCATTTTTTGCTGAATATGAAATCCAATACGCCAATAAGTACTCTGGTAAGTAGGACTGCTCCTGAAAGAAACTCTTCATGGGCAGAACATTTCTGGTGACTGGGAGTGGAGTTCAGCTCACCAAAGTGTAATCTACATGATGCAGACATCCATAGCTCAGTTAGTTACTCTGGTATCCCCTTACAGCCAAAGGAGAAAAACAGGCACTTATAAAATATGCTTCATCTGGTCTAATTTAAATGTTGATTTCAGCAGGATATGAGACACTTTCACCTAACTATATTGGCTCCAGATCTTCACTGACTATAAAAGGGTCTTGTGTGACAAGTTGAGAAGCAGATGTCCACCCCACGTGACAATATGACTCAGCAGGCCACAGAAGATGAGCTGCTCTGTGGCTGCCCTGTTTCCATTGCCCTGTCAGGATTTCCGCATGGGATTTCTCCTGCTGGGCACAGGCTCACCAACACAATGAGAAGCAAACGTGATCTACACTTTGGCCAATATGAACTGAATGACACCAAAGCTTTCATGTCGGGTGCATAAATTCTTGCACTTCTCAGGGCCCTATACCTTTAACATGAAAAAAACCCAGGTAATATGCACAGACCCCCACATAAATTGGTGGCATGCGCTATGGAGCTGGCGTGATGAATGGCATGCAGCATCAAGCAGGAAAGTGGTTTCTTTTACCTCTTTTTGCCCTACTGGAGGTGGTGGCTCAGCCTTCAACTGCTTATCCACGTGCAACTCACTTAACTCTTCACAAATCTCAGAGTTCTGACTCCGGGCGCCTGGGCTTTGGCATCGCTGCCCCCTCAGCTGCAGCTGCTTTTCCTGCTGGAAATAATCCTAAATGGGTTTACTTTCTTTTTCTTTGATAGCATGCTTAGTTCTTAAGGAGATCTCCCCAGCTAGAAGAGAAAATAGCCTGAACTACACTTGTCAGGAGATGACATCTTAAGGAAAAATGGCAAGCAACAAGATTACACAAGCTTACGCTGTAACTTTTCAGGTTTAGCAACTGGATATGTCAAGATAACTGGCTGTAAAAAAGGAAATTACAGATAGGCCGGCTTATTGTTTTTGAACTGTTGTTGCTGGGGGGCAGGAGGAAATTTCCTTGCCTTCTCCATTTTCAATCCACTTTGGAGGCACAGGTTTTTGCAGAGACCCAGGGCACAGACATGGGCTCGCAGCTCAGTTGAGGGCTGCAGGGTGTGCTCTGAGGTCAGCGACCAGAAGCAGTATTTGGCATCATGGCTGCAGGAAGGTGCAAGCACAATGCCTAATGCCACACCACCACTCTGCTCCAAATGCCATGGGAAAACAAGCTACAGATTCACAGGAGAAAGCTAAAGGTATCCAAAAGTAGAGATGAAAACCTGCGGGTGGACATGTAAATGCGTGCGGTGCCTATTCAGGAAAACACTTAAGAGTACTTTGCACCCACTGATGTCAACGGGACTTAACCACAGGTTGGAAGGAGAGCGCATCCATAAGCACTTCACTAAAAAGGGATGCACTGTGGAATCAGAGCAATAATTTTTTTCTGTAAACACATCTGAGCAGACCCAGTGCTTGGCAGCAGAAGCAGCACCATTAAAGTCAGCCATGTTGTCCTGGGGCGATGATTACTGCCACTGTGCTCTCTCCAAGTGCTGCCAGGACTAATGGTACAGCAGAGCGCGTTTGCACGGTTGGCTCCTACATCTGGAGGCCCAGGTTCACTGCTGGTGTAAATCAGTTCAGCTTCATTGATTCAGCTGTGATAGGGATTTCTCTGAGAACTCCGCGGCTCTCTACAGCACTGCCATCGTTCATGCCATTACTAATGCTGCTACTGAAATATTAATAAAACTCAAGCTGATTTCAAAGGGCTGTGCTGAATTGCTTACAGAAGGACTTCCATGCTGAGAAAAAAATTACAAGCATAACAGGATTTCAACAGTAATTATTTAAACATATTTATCTTTTGCTCGTCCACCTTGTTTTTCCCCTTGGCTTGAGTGGCATTCAGTGTTATTCATGTATTAAGCGAGCTTCTCCTCCCCAGGGAGCAGCAGCCTACCTGCCTCCGTTCTAGAGCCACATCACCACAGAAAGTCCCTCAAGAGGTATCAGCAGCAGAAAAACACTTTATTCCAAATATAACCATCTGAGAGAACAGATGACACAAAGGAAGCAGTTGGTTAAGCAAATTGCTCTCCGTATAAATACTTTCGGACTGTCAGGTTTGTACCAATCCTTTCAAATGTCGTTCTGTGTTTCTAGTAAATTAATTCAAAATCAAATTACTTGTTTCCTGCTTCAGAAGGCATGTGGTCTAAAATATATTCCAGCTTAAATAAATTAAATCATGCATGTCCAAGCCTGTACCTTCTGCATGAGAATGTATTACATATAATTTCTACCACAGAATCATAGCACTATAGAATCATATCATGGAATCATAGAACCAAGTTTTCTAGGCACAGTTTATCACTGATTTTCACAATCTGTAATCACTGAATCCCTGACAAAAAGTAACACTTTTTAAAGAGCATCTCTGGAAATACTCTGTTATTCAGGGGAGAATATAGAATCATATAACCATTAAACTTGGAAAAGATCACTAAGATCATCTAGTCCAACCATCGACCCATCACCACCATGACCACTCAGTGCCACAAAATGCTAACATGGAAAGCAAGTGCACTCGAGTAAGGCGCTAAGCCATAGAAAGTTGTGTGTTGTTGGCTTTTTTTTTTAATGCAATGTGCATACAACTTAGTACCAAGTAATCTTAATGGCAGGGTATCAGTTATAGCACTAAAACAACAGAAACAATTGTTTCATGTTGAAAGTGCAATGCAATCTAGGGTGACATCTCAAGTTCACTTATGCAGAAAGGTTGTGCACTCAGATTCATTAGAAACGAAGGCATAGATGAGAACAGACTGTGTAACCCAGTTGATCTGACAAATATCCAGGTTGTTAAGCAAATTATTGCACTGAATAACTAAGCTAGTGTCAAATGAAAAGCTTATAGCATCGCTCTACTGACAAACCCTTCTGTATGGCACCCAAATTCAGGAATGCTTTCACAGAGACTAAACTCCAGGAACACAGCCTCAGCTACTTCCCAGAAACTGCACTTGTACTAGGCATCTGATGAGTTAACATTAATTAATAGTGATGGAACACATCTTGGCAAATCACCCAACAGGTTTAGGGAATTGATCGGGTTTCTGCAATGGTCGATGCCAGCCCTGGTGAGCCACTCTCTTGGGAAGGAGTCTCAGTTCCAGCACACAGTGCCTGAGGATCAGCAGGAACCTGCCCAGGGCAAGGTGTGCTCCTCACAGACTGCTTCACTTTGGACTATTTGCTTCTGCTCTGATTCCAGATGATTTGCTCTTCTGGCAGCAACGGCAGCAGGTTTATCTCCTGTAAAGCTCCCCATCGTGGGCGGTTTATATAATTTGTTTTTCATTTTTATATCAAGTGCCATGTCGGAAAGGCAATACATATTATGTTAATATTTATCGATTCAGTTGTTTTCATCATTTATAAAGTAAAACTGTTCAGTGGTGCAACAACTTTGTGCCTTCAGATGGCTGACTGGAAGCCTGGAATGTACATCAGCTCCTTTAGAGCATCAGCCAGAAGTCCCTGTTCAGATCTGGGCCCTAAAAAGAGGTGTTCAGCCAACACTGTGCCAGGGATTATCACATGGAGGAGGATGGATCATGTCCTGTTGCCTTGCATGCTGCAGATCATTGGCAGCAATAGGAAAACAGCAACCGGATTGAAACCAGAGTGTAATTTGGATTACATCTCAAGTCTGTGTGTGCACAGACCCACATACTTGTTTGATGGCACAAATAAATACAGAGGCTCCACACCACATCCTGCCTCTGAAAACCATGGATCAGCTAATTGTTTTGGGCTCAAATGGGGATTAGTGTAAATGTTGATGCCTTGGAAAGAAGACTTGCTGTTGGCAAAGCAAGATAAATACCTGTCATCGGTGCGGATTTGCTTTATTTCTTCCCCATGGAAACAGCACTTTTTCCATCCTGTGCAAACAAATTTAGAAAGACGATCCCCAGGCTTGCCTCTCTGATGCGGATCAGCTCAGATGGGTTCTCCTGATGCTTCACTCACTGCCTGCATTGTGACCCTGGCTTGGAGCATTTGTCTCCTGATTCCCTGGCTGTGGTTGCCATGGGAAGGATGTGAAGGAAGTGTCCTCTCCCAGGCAGGTGGGGATGTACAAAAGTAGCTGGCTCACTGCTCAGCCAGCAAGCACATATGAAGGATGTGGCAGCATTAAGTTAATTCAGTGTAACTTATTTCATGAGGTTGGTGCTGGATGGGACAATGCAAATGCAAACTGCCCTTTATTCTGTCCACGGTACATGAGAGAGCATTAGTCCTGTGTGTCTTCTCAGCACCCCATCAAGCTCACAGAATCACAGAATCATTAAGGTTGGAAAAGACCTCTAAGATCATCTAGTCCAACCAACCCATCACCACCATACCCACTAAGCGTGTCCCTGTGCCCCCTTACAGACCTATTTCAGTTACTGCCCACTGCACAAAGCATCACCAGGAGTGGAGGGTGCTGGCAACAGAAGCATCACTGCTTTATCCATTTGCAGATGACAGTGTGACTCTAAGCCTCCTCGAGAAATGCTACTGAATAGAGCAGCAATTACTCCTTCAATAGCCAACAACATATTTTATAGAATCATGGAATCACAGAATTGCTTGAGTTGGAAGGGACCCTTAAAGATCATCTCGTCCAACTTCCCTGCAATGAACAGGGACACCCACAGCTCCATCAGGTGCTCAGTGCCCCATTCATCCTGACCTTGAGTGTCTCCAAGGACAAAGCATCCACCACATCTCTGGGCAACCTGTGCCAGTGCCTCACCATCCTTATTGTAAAGAACCTTTGCCCTGTATCCAGTCTAAATGTCTCCTGTTTTACTTTGAAATCTTTTCCCCTTGTCCTATGATAAGAGACCCTGCTAAAGAGTCAGTAACCTGCAGAGCTTCCTATTGTTAGCTCTGGGATACGAAAACTGTAACAAGAACCTGAGGAGCTATTCATGTACAGCAAATCCAGCTCAGTGGCACAACGCATGTAGTTACCAGAGGACTGTTTACTCCAGCAAGTAACTGTTGATGTTTATGTTCCTCCTTGCAGACAGCTATGGATTTCCCAAAATTACGGTGTCTGGAAGCTATTGGCATCCTTTCTGGGCAACAGTTTGCATCCACTAACTGGCACCCTTCCTGTGCGGAGAAGCCAAGAAGTAAACGATCGTGAAAGCTGAACTGTTTATATCCTACCTCTGCACAAGGGGAGAAGCAAGCAGACTGCAGTGCTGCCGAAATACAGCAAGTGTGCCATACCGCCCGGCAGCACCTGTTTCCTATGTGAAGTTAACAGGAGGCTGCAGTCAGCAGAGCTGTCAGGCTGACAGCTCCTGGATATGCTGAATTCACTCTTTCTGAAAAGCCTTCAACAGTCTGGGCTAAAATGGGAGGGAAATAAATAGGCTCGATATAGGGAAATAAATGGTGGGTTCTTGTGACCATCATTTACGATCCTGGTTCTCCCCTCACAAATAAATATAAATCCTTGTAGCGCCAATAAAACCAGAGAATTTATCTTTCTGCATTCTCAGCATGTGAAGAAATATCACCAAATACATCAGGAAAATCCTCTTGTTTCCTTAATATGAGGTGGGAAAATTAATATAATTAGTGGATGATGGCATCTGTGATGCTTTTAAGGTGTGAGAGTTGTAGGATTTTTTGAGTTGGAAGGGACCCTTAAAGGCCATCTGGTCCAGTCCGCCTGCAATGAACAGGGACACTCACAGCTCCATCAGGTGCTCAGAGCCCTGTCCCCTGTCCTTGGGTGTCTCCAGGGATGGGGCATCCACCACATCTCTAGGCATCCTGTGATAGTGTCTTATCATCCTTAGCATAAAAAACCTTTTCCCTATTTCCAGTCTAAATCTCCCCTTTTTTTATTTTGAAACCATTTTCCCTTGTCCTATCACAATAGAACCTGCTAACGAGTCTGTCCCTTCCTTACAGCCCCTGTAGATGACACAAGGCCACTCTCAGGTCTCCCTGGATCCTTCTCCAGGACAAAACAGCATTTCTGCACTACTCCTTCTGAGACTGATCCAGAACATTTTAAGTGTTTGAACTCTAGCCCTGGAGGAGCAGGGCACATTCTATCTACCAATGTGGTCCTTGCTGGCCCGAGATCTTTTCCCGCACTAGGCAGCATGCTGCCCATAATAAAGCATTGATTCATTAGTCCAAAGGTTCAGTCTTAAAATTAGCTTAAGTGGGAGAAGCTGGCAAAAAGATGGACTGCCAAAGTTAATTTAGCTTGTTATCAATTCCGTAGTCTTAAATAGGCAGTGAAAGTGCTTCATAAGTGTTCATTGTTCAGAGTTCAAGCTAATACCCTTTGCTAAATTGCATTTTGAAGTTTAATCACACTCTACTCTATGTTTCTTTTGGTAATTGGGATCTCTCCACAGCATAATATGAAGAACTCAAACTAATGGTCTCCTCTGATGGAAGCTTAAATTTTGGAAGTTTGCCTCAAAGCACAGCATGTTTTGAGAGGGTGCCTGAAACACCCCGGTCCTTTCTCCCTAACAAGGCAGTAATGTTTTCATCATTAAGGAAGCCTCATCTTAATGCAGTCAACAGTGACAGAATAACAGTCATCCTTTTAGATGCCACTATTTCCAATTCTGTTCTTCTGGACTGTCTTTAAGTGAAGCGATTTCAAGCCCCCTCAGCCTCATGCACACACACACGCTCGCTGTCTCCCCTGGCACAAAAACTGGCTGCTGTTCATTTTGTCCAAAATGCTAAATGTTAGCATTTTCCTTACCAAAGGCAGAAACAGCAAGAAATGCTCATTTCTGGGCAGAGCGTTGCTCCGGGGAGGGACAGGGATCCTGGGAAATGGCACCCAGTAGGCTGTGACTGACGCGTGGTCCCCAGTTTGGGCTCGTGGCCAAATGCATGTTGACAAGTCTGCTACGCCTGATATCAGCTCGCTCAATGCCAGGCTTTGCTTTTTTATTTTCCTCTTTCTTTCCTCCATCAGCTCCCTGTGTTTCCTGGACCTCAGGCACTACGCTGCATGTATATGCCGAGCACTGTGCATGCTGGCTGAGCTTCCTAAAACCTTTATGGGCACCGTGACTGCTATCTTCACGTCAGCAGAGATCTGACACCAAGCCTTGCTCTGCCCTGTCAGACTGAAACGAAGTAGATACAAATGTCATTCTATGCATAAAAACAAAGACAGAGGTGCTTTAAATCTGTGATTTACAGCTCGCTCTTCGTTTGTTTGTTTTCCTAATGGGTTTGCTGCTACTCTTCCTAAGGTGGTAAACACAGAATTATTCTATTTATTTTATTGCTAAAAAGCCCTAAATTGAGTTTTCAAGAAACACAAAGCAAAACATGAAGTTTAAAAAAAGATAAAACCAGTCAAATGGTGCATCTAATAACAGTGAAAAAACCCTGCTGTCTCACTTGATGATCAGAAAAACACTGTCCCAAATAAAGCTGAGAAGCAGACCACTGCAAGATTTACTGTGTGCACACTCTCCTGCCAGTACAAACTGGGGAGTCATCAGCAGACTTCGCAGGTATTTCATCCAGCAGCACTAAAAGGGAATCTGTCCCATGGATTGGAACTGAAAACAGCCTGAATATAAACACTGTTCGAAAGTGCAGTACCGTTCCATACAATAAACTACATTTCCTGCAGTAAAAGGCTGGAATTAATGCACCCTGTCAAATAAATGCATGACTTCATCTTTGATTTGTAGATGTTAGAATTACTAGGAGAGTAAAACATCATCACAAGCAGTTTTGTATCAAAATCTTTACGCGCTGGCATTTTTAGGGCAATTATCGATAATTTCAGCCACACTGATGTCAGCCTGGAACAATTCAATTGACTGTTACAGAATCACACCTGTTTTAGGAACAGGTCCATAACGGACAGAAATGGTACAGTTCAAAATCCACTGACTGCAACAGAAACAGATGTTGGTCCAGATGTGCATGGTGAACTCTCTGTTACCTGAGACATTTAATTCTTTCCTCTATCTCACAAATGATGTATCACAGCTAAAATAAACTTGCAAGTTCTGTGCAGGAATTATTGCTTGAAGTCCTTGACTCTGTGTTATGAGAAAGCTAAAACTTGATGATCCCAATGGTCCCCACTGACCTCGAAATTATTAATCTCTTACTGGAAGAAACATGGAAAAAAGCCATCAGAAACTGCTTCACCTTGTCAAATGAAATTGAATTAAGTCAGTAATGCTGAAAAAAATTTGAGGAAGAAGGGAGGAAAAGCTCAGGGTTCAGGGTGACATGGGAGCTGTACCACTGAATAGAGACTGTGGTCACAGTCAGCTCTGTCATTGGCACGTATGAAGGCAGGTATTTATCTAAAGCCTGGCAAACTGATTTTCCAGGGAGATGAGTTTGGTAAAGCCCAAACAAAGATGCAAAGGAGAGGAGAATTGCCAATTGAGAAAAAACATCAACATGACTGAGAAAGTAGGGAATATTCATTGGGCAGTGCATATCCCTCAGGTTCTCTGTGCAGATGCAGGCTCAGCCATCTTGGAAATCATAAGAAAGATGCTGCTGTGCCATTGAAGGGTCTTGGGAGAAAAGGAGCCTACAGGAAAGATGGAGAGAGACCCCTTACTGGAGAGTGTAGCGAAAGGACAAGGGGTAATGGCTTGAAACTAAATGAAGATAGATTTAGAATAAATATTAGGAACATAGACTTTACTGGGAAGGTTGTTAGGTGCTGGCACAGGAGAAGCTGTGGGTGTCCCATCCCTGGAGGTACTCAAGGCCAGGTTGGATGGGGCCCTGGGCAACCTGGTCTGGTGGTAGGTGTCCCTGCCCATGTCAGGGGTTGCAACTGGATGGGCTTTAAGGTCCCTTCCAACCCAAACCACTCTGTGATTCTGTGATTCTAAAATTCTGAGAGCACACTGAGAAAGAGCAGGTGGGAAAATGGGAAACACTGAGAGGCAATGGAAAAAGCATCCCCTGCCTGCAGTCATACTCCCTGCCAAGTCCTGGGAAGGTGAGGCTGAGTAGGCAATAACTCTCTGCCATTTTAGGATTTCCACACCCATAGAGAAGCCTGAGAAATGAGAAGGCATGGCATCTTTGCATACTCAGATGGTACAAGCCAGCCATGGTGGAAGCTGGGATCTGGCTGCTGTGAACCACAGCGTGCATGCCTGGTGTCGAGGAATGGGTATGAAGCTGCAACATGCTCCATCCTGGCAGCAGGCAGAGAGCACTTTCCATATGACCCAATTAGCCACTCCATTGGAACAAATCAATAATGGCATTTTCTGGAGACAAGCAGGCAAGTGCTGCTGGCTCGGCACTGCTCTGCATGGGGAAGTACAGAGGTGTTATCTCTGCGGAAAGCAGCATCCATGCCTGGCTTTATCACTGCGGAGGGGACAAATGTGGCCAAGAGCCAGCAGTTACTGCAGCATCATAGATTTCCTTCTCTGTAGCATGCCATAGATAGATCAAGTCAGCAGTTTGATTAAGGCAACATATGCAGTAATTTAATTTAAGAAAGGGGAGAAGGCAGTGACAGTCGTACTGGGCTGACTCAAACAACAAGCAAAGTTTAGAGCAATTTTCTGATGTTGTGTGAATGATGTTTGCTGAATGGGGGACCTCATCAATGCAGGAAATGATCCAAACCTTGCAGAAAGACATGGATGTACTTAAGGGGTAGGGTAATAGAAATAACACTGAGTTCAATGGTGAAAGTGCAGGACACTACTTTGGGAACTGATCTAGAATGTCAGCCCAAAATCACTCATCTGGAACCTCTTTTTAGTCTGTCATGTGTTTTTTGTTTGTTTGTTTGTTTGTTTTTTTGAACCACAAACTGATGTCTCTGTGATAAAGGCACACATCTGGGCTATAGCTGTGGGCACTTTGCTGGTTAAGCAATAATAAGGCAGGAATTCTGAAGTCTTACTTGTCTAATTTAAATCGCATGCACTCCTCTGATGTCTGAAGCTTTTAATGCAGTTAAACTACAGGTAAGTTCTGGTAGAAACCCCCGTATCAGGCTGATTGTACACTGAATTGTTCCATCACTTTACTGTATCTGCAAATCACAGAATCATAGAATATTCCAAGTTGGAAGGGACCCATAAGGATCAGTGACTGCAACTCCTGGCTTCACATAGGTCCGCCCAAAAATCAGACCATATGTCTGAGAAACAGATCCTTATTCCTTTAGGGGAAAGAAAAATGACTTGCTTATGAAAAGGTGATTTATAAGCAATTACAAGAAAATCTATGGAAGCTTAAGAAAGCAATTTCCAAATTTTAATCACCTGGGAAGCTAAAATGAGAAACCAAAAAAACCTTGAGAAGATGCAACCAGAGAGCTGCTGTGGTTGCAGCTGAGTTGTTCTCCTGCTAGGACAACCTGTATTTAATAGAATCATAGAATCATTATGGTTGGAAAAGACCTGTAAGATCATCTAGTCCAATCTCACCAACCCATCCCACCATGCCCACTGACCACATCCCTCAGTGCCACATCTTCATGGTTCCGGAGCACCTCCAGGGATGGTGACCCCACCACATCCCTGGACAGCCGGTGCACTCAGTGCCTTGCCATTCTTCCAGAGAAATTTTTGCTAATATCCAAGCTGACCCTCCTCTGGCACAACTTAAGGCTATTACTTCTCATCCTATTTAGAATTACATGTCTCAAAGAAAGTGGAAAAATGGAAGACCATTTTTATGTAACAGAAGGCAATCTGGACACCAATTGTGTCCAAAGCACGAGTGGGAAAAGGAGTGGGGATGGATAAAGCACTAAATAAAAAAGTTGCAGTGACTGGCATGAACACATGTGCCACACCAGGAAGACTAATAAAGCAAGTTCAAGGCGATCCTTCCTCAGTCTCACCCTCTTCTGCCAGCTTCTTGCACCTGCGCTGACTGCTATTGCTCATCTTTTCTTTCTGATCCTGTCGCCATGAGTGGGCTGCAGGCATGTGTCTCCAGGCTCTGTGAGCAGGCAGAGCATCTCGCTTACATCTCAGCAATCAAAGGAGATTTAGAAGCTATCAGGTGGGCTTGCTCCTTCAGAGCCCTCTCGGTGACAGTGCCACACAAGTGCAGCTTTCAGGATGACGGCTGTTGCCGGTGTAAGCTTTGATAATAGAAATGGCAGCTGAAATTTAAACTGAGACATTTCTAAGGGTTTCTCATCATCTGAAATTTTAAACTGCTGTGTGTAACACTGTAAGGCACATTTCTCTTAGCCAGGATGGCTTACTTTAGAGCAGTTTTGTGACCTCCCCAGAGAGCCCAGCACTGGTACAGGAGCTGTAAGCTGAACTGACCATAGAATCATGGAATCACAGAATCTTAGAATGGCTTTGGTTGGAAGGGACCTTAAAGATCATCATCGAGCACCTCCAGGGATGGGGCAATCATCACCCTAAGATATCTCATTGGGATTCACAGTTTTGTGGTTCTGCCTGAGACCAACCTCTCTATAGCCTCTTAATCATGATGGATGAGTCTGGAGTGACATGAGTACATAATGACCAGAATATGGCCCAGGACCTTCAGGTGACAGATAAAGTATGAAGGGCACGTAAAGATTGTGTAGATTCACTTAGACATGTGTTAAGAGGCATGCAATGCATGTAACCTCCTCTTCATACATTACTTTTTGCCTCTTCTGCCATGCAATTGCACCAAAATCGACATGCATTTGAAGGAAGGCAATATTGCCAAAGGGCTGCCAAATTCCAGGTCAGCCCACAACTATGAAATGAAGCAGGGTACATTTTCTTCTCCCGAGCAATAAATATAAATGCACATTCTCTTTGTACATGCTAAAATATTTAAATATGTAAAAATATGGATTATAATTAGGGGAAAGTTAGAATAGATTTGAATGTTTAACATACCCTTGGTAGATCTTGTTTCAGTTCTGCATGATGTCCTCTACACCAAAAGATACTTCACCATAATTGAGCCCTTTCAGTGTAATCATGTAATTTTTGCTTTTGTTCATGCTGTTCTTCCTTTGTGAGCTCTGCTGTGGTTATCAAGACCATCCTGGAGCAGGAGGTAAGAGCCACTGCAGAGATGAGGCTCATGGGATTGAGGCTCCCAATAGACAGAGTCTTGAGTTGGAATCCTCTCACATGCACACGTTTTCCCCTTTAGGAATTTGACAAAAGTGAGTTCTGGATACCTGAACGCACTTTGTGTTGGAACCATTTCAGCAGTAGACCATGAAGGCCTGTGCTCAAAGGCTGAAAACCACCGATCGGGTCTGTGCAATGACCTACGGCTGCTGCTTATCAAGGCCTGCAAAACACTACTGAGAAAGCTATTCGGTGTATTTCTCAACTCCTTTCCTTCTATTTCACGCATGGGTTAGCAGTGAACTACATTACTTCCCTGCAACTCACGTATTTTGTGCCAGTGTGCCAATGTTAACCTAATACTTATTGAAAATTTTGCAAAAAGATGCAGTGTGGAAACTGAGCATTTTGGCTTGCTTCTTCTAATGAACTTCTCTTTCTTCCCGTTTTGTTTCACCCTTAGTCCTTGGTGCTTATATTACATATGATAATTTGAAGAAGTTTTGTCAATATTTTCAGCTCAATTTTTATTTACAGTGCTCCACCGCATTAAAATACTTTTCATATATCAATTATTTCCCTCAAATCTCCAACAGATCTTACTAAAGCTCACATTTACTTGCTGTACAGCATAAAATGGATTTCCACTTGCCCAACCTGCCAGCACCTACATGGACACACTGTGCAGCTAAATAGAAATCCACATTTCTCTATTTTTAAAATACCATAAACTGTAAAATTCCCAAACCCTCCATGCTTCATGCTACTGTTTGCTTGCAACTGTGAACAGTGCTTTTTATCTTGAGGAAGGGGAAATACAGCACTGAAACATACACATGTACACATGCATGCACAAATGCACTCCTAGGCCTCCTGGGCACTCATGTGCAAAGTTTTAACAAACTTTTACTCTGCATTCTGAAGGAAGAAGCTAAGAATTTTTAAGACTGTGATCCTTTGTCAGGTGTAGTGGCTGTAGCAGAAAAGTGAGTATAAAAAATGCCAAAAAAAAAAAAAAAGAGAGAGAATCTCCAGAATTAAATTCATTTATACAATATTACACATGTTTATACTGGTTAGTACTGGCAGATTGTCTCATACTAAGGCCATCTACTATATTCAAACTTCACTTTTCGAGTTACTCTGCTTGTAAGTTTAATGTACACAAGGTTGGGAGTAGCAAAAGTCTTCAGAGAAAAAACAGATATTATCTCTAGTCAGCCTTATGCTCAAAATGTTTTTACATATTCCTGTTTTATGTTCAGCTAAAAGAAGGAAACAATGGACAGGACCTCCCTAGAGCTTTATCACTGAGCACACAATTGCCCCACCAAAAGCCCAAACGACACAGCAACTATGCCTCCAACACAGATCATTTCCAGAAATATATTCTTTAAAATGATATGAACTATTCCCTAAAAGTGTTTGCCAAAATTTCTCACCTCTTTTCTTGCAATCTAGATGTCTATTCAGACAATGGGGCACTTCTCTGACCCCTTGTTCTTCCAGCTCCCCATGGGCTGGCTGGTCAATGCCTAAGACCGGCTAGTGACCAGCAGCGCTGAAAAGACTTCCACAGTGAAAATTAATGGTTAACAGCCAATTTGTGTCTATCTCCCTGGCACTGAGTCATTCCTTAGGGACTTTTTTTAGAACAGCCCTTCTCTAAGGACTCTTTTTCTTCAGATCTTGCTTTTACTCAACTAGGAGATCGAGGATCCCTCCTGACAACTCAATCCACTGGCATTAGAGGATGCTGGATCAAGGCTGAAGGGAATGGAAAACATTAACTAGATCTGGTACATGGAGCCAAGAGCTGCAGTTGTTAAGAAGGGAAGAGGGGGAGATGCAAAGAAAACCACTCCCATAATGATGTTTCTCCATTTTTCACCAACACTTCAAAGCACACAGAATTTTTCAGCCATTACTACTGAGTGCCCTTGGGAATAATACGACGTGAAATGCCACAGCAAAGAATAGGCAAATAACTGTTTTTCCTGCCTAAATGCATACAGTTCCATATCTTCTCACTTCCTCTATCACACTGTCACATCAGCATCTACCTAGCTTTATTTAAGAGAACTACCCACCCTCGACTCCTGTTACACAAATATAACCAAACTATTCCCCAGTAAAGCACACTGAGAAAATTCCCTATCATAGACAACCTAAGACTCATTCTGTACTATTCCCATGATTCTGTTGAAAGGAAAAAACAGGCTCCTGTGTGAGAAATGGCTTAATTGCTCTTGTTAGAAGAATTAGCCTAGACAAGCACAAAGAACACAAAGAGAGGAAATGTCTCTTGTTGGAGACCGATTTTTGCTCTTGGATATGCAGTTGTAACTTATTCTGAAGTTACTAACATATCAAAGGCAGGATAAGGCCATAACACATTTGCATCATGAGCCACGGATCCACAGCAAGGGTGGGAACTAAGGAAATCTTAGTAAGATGTAACTAAATAAACATCCTAGTTGCCTACCTGCTCCATTTCTGTAAACGTGCTCTGCTCCTCATCTTCCTCCTCGATATCAGACTCTCCCACAGCAATAGGAACACAAATTGACAGGTCAGGATTGGTCATAAAGTCATCGTTGTCCGTAATTCCTAGGTGTTTCTCCACATTTTTATTCATCCCATCCTCAGTGTGGTTCTCTTTGTGATTCTCCATGTCTTTGCCAAGCTCAGCAGTTGGGTGGCTGTTGACACAATTGTTAAGGGCACCAGTATTCTGGGCAGCAAGTTTCATCATTGCCTTCTTCTCAGCTGTTGTCTTGGGATGCCGGAGGACGTTGCAGCAAAAATCCCACGTTGTGTGCTTCACATACTGAAGACCCCTGTTGATCCGAGCAAAGGCAAGCTGCAGGTTGTTCATCTCTCCATCCTCGTCTGGTGCCGAAAGGTTGTCAGCACTGAAAGAGCTGAGCAGCAAGGCAAGGAACAGGTTGAGCACCTGAAACAAAGTTAAAACGAAATCAGTGACCCTGAAAGGTGGAGGGCAAATGTTTGGTCTTGGATGAGGGAGGGTTTGAGTCTTAACTGTGCTGCGGTAACATCGTTTGTAGAATTGCCTCTAATTACAGGTGGTTTCAGTAGAAATAAAGCTCTGCAGACTTCTCCAAGAACATTAATTTTAAGTGGAGAAGTTTGGCACGGACAATTAAACACACTGATATTCCCTTTCCCTCTCCAGTATCCGAAAAGATAAAAAAGGTAAAGCTCAGAAACAGAATACAGGATGAAATTTTCACTGGAAAATATCTAATGTAAATGTTCTCATAACTGGTGGTATTGTGAATGTCCTTTCATTGCTAATATTACATCTTGGAGAAAATCACTAATAGCAACAATTACTGACATCCAGAAAAGTACTGCTTACATGTACAAAATCTGTAGGAAGAATGTTCTCAAGACTCTTTTGATTTTTACTCACTGTGAATATTATTATTTCTATATCATAGTGATATAATGATACACATATCCATGGCACTTCATCCTAATAATATATTTGGAAAATGTTTAAAACATTTTATGTATTTTCATGGATACTCTTCATTTGAATAGCCTCTTGGCCTTGAAGAAAACCTCTTGCAACTTTGAATTAACACCTAAGAGAACATACAGTTTCAAAACATTTGCCCTGCAGACAAAAAGAAGCCAACACACCCAGAATTAATGTGGCCGAAATTGAAAAAGGCTCATGCTGCAAGCAGGCTTGGTCATGGAAATGCTGCTACTAAGAGATTTAGATTGGACATAAGGAAAAAGATTTTTACCATAAGGATGGTGGGGCACTGGCACAGGTTGCCCAGAGAGGTGGTGGATGTTTTGCCCTTGGAGACACCCAAGGTCAGGCTGGATGGGGCTCTGAGCACCTGATGGAGCTGTGGGTGTCCCTGTTCACTGCAGGGAGTTGGACCAGATGGCCTTTAAGGGTCTCTTCTAACTCAAACAATTCTATGACTCTATAATTCTGATCAGTAAAATACCATCTGAAGATGTCCACATACGTATGGTAAATTGAACCAGAGACCATAAATTGGCTTCCCCTTTCTCCTACAACTTCATAATTGCCTACCTCTGCTTCTAGTGAATTCCAAGATTAGATACAACCACACATTTCAGGAACATATTTGATGATTTACAGTTCTTTTTACCTTCTAAAGGTTTTTTTGTTTTTTTTTTTTTTATTTTTTTTTTGTTTTTTTTTTCTAATAAACACATTTAAATCCAATAAATAAAACCAGTTTCCTCTTGAAGGCCATCCCCAGTAATACATCCTTCTGGCTGATTACCAGCTGCTGCACATGGGTCATTATTCCTGCTTGTGGTCCAAGAGAATGAAGTGCAGCTTCCAGACTACACGGGTGAGAAGATCACACTGAAGAGAGTGTCTAGGATGATGGGATGATACAGAGCTGACTCAAACCAATATCAGCTAAAATATATTCACTTTAAATAACGGAGTACCAAACTGCCTGCTATCAACTCAGCTGCTGCCTGAGCAAGGCTGATGGATGTCTGTAGCACTGCTACAGGGAACTACAGGGAGAGTTCAGTGTTGCAGCCCTTCTGCTATCGTAGCAATAAAAAGGATAGTTGTGAAGATATTCTTTCTGTGATCTCTTAATGCCACGAGAATTACTTGCAAGTCCCCTGACTTCTGAGTATCTTATTATGTTTTAAATTGATAAAGTCTGCTAGCCTGCCATATGCAGTATAAAAAGTACTTCTAATTATCTGGGCTGTACCAAACAGCCACAAGATTTTGCTGTCCCCTTCCAGCCCTTTCTTTCAAATACTTGGAATACATGAGCTGGAATTTTGCAGACAAGCCTGGTCTTAATCACTCCAGTGACACTTCATTTGTCCTGTCAGGACTGTTTCATAACGTACTCATTGCAATCACTGTGATTATAAATGAAAGCAGTCAGCAGCGCTGCAGACGCCCATGTCCATTACGAACTACAGAATAAAGTAATGCCTTTCTGAGTACAACCCTGATCAAAAGTAAAGTGAGATTAAAGCTAATTGTTTCTTAGTTGGTCCATCACATTGGAGTGTTGCTGACAGCTTGTGTGGATCTCCTCTTAATCACCGCTGTTGTCTGGTACAAATCAGGATTTCATCTCATACCCATTCAGATGCACTGTGAGCAATGCTCTCCAACAGGTCGTTGAGAACCAGGGCACTGGCAATTGGCTATAATGCCAAGCAGAAGGATCCCATCAACAAATGAGTGATTGGCACAATCGTTTCATCCATTTTCAAGGAAATCTGGTAGAGTTATATGAGGTCTCAGAGATAACCAGTTTGCAACAAATATCCAGGAAATGAGCCCTTGGGCAGAGTCAATGCCCAGGCCGTGTATCTTCTTCTGAGCAGCAACTTAGTGAGGTGTGAAGGAGTGGGAAGACAGGAGACTGAGAAATGCTGAACTAAAGTCTTCTGGACAGTATAGTTTCAATTAAGTTACTTTAATAAAGATGTATATTGATGTTTGAGGCCATCTGAGACATTCAGAACATACCTACAAGAGATGAGTATACTCCTAAAGCTGCACCTGTCATCCAAGCAGGGCATGATGGGGTATCACAGCAGACACCAGGCTAATGATGTTCAAGGACACGAACTGCCTTCAGGCTCCAGCACCAAAGCTCAGTGGTCTAATGGGACATCTAAGCCCCGTTTCAATCAACAGAATAGTCAGCAGAGCCTGACCAAACAGAGGTGATCACATTAGGGGCTGCATGTTGCCCGTATGTAGGTAGCCATCTAGTGCCAACTGACCCTAGCATACCCAAGTCATCCCAAGGCAACTATGCATATGGTAACTTGGGCTGAAGTTACATAACTTTAATGAGAGAACTGCATCTAGTTGGAGGCCAGGCTGGATACTCTACAGTATCCCCAGCAGCACCACACAGAACTGTGTCAAGTCCCATATCTCCACAGACTGTTATGGGAGCTGGGACCCCTTCCTCAAACATAAAAACTCCACACAAGCACCCAAATATTGAAATCTGAAACTGAATTTCATCCTATGCTTAGTTCTACTGCGTGCAGAATAACTTTTTTGAAATGCCTTGTTTTACTTTTCCGTATTTATTTTGAATGTTCAACTGCAGTTACATTAGTCTATTCATACATACTTGCAGGTATATATAAAATACGTGGTAACATACTTACTGTTGTTATTTACCATGGATTATCAAGGCAGTGCCATGTGCTTCCCAGAAATGCAGCTGACATTTCGCACAAAGAGCTATTTGCACTTCATGCTTTCAGCCAAAAATAAATCTCAAATCACTCCCTCTTTCCTTTATGAGCAGGTAACCTCAGAGGTGTATTGCAGGGTGTTCAAACAGAGTAAACTGCTGCATAAGCACTTTATGTTTACTTATTCCCATTTCACTGTACGCCACACTTTCTAGAAAAATACATGCTCAACCCATGACACATCATATTTTCTGTAAAAGGTTACTAATAATATCCAGTCTTCCTGGTTGCTAACACAATGCTTTCAGTTTAAGTAAAAGCAAACGAAAGACAAATCTAGTTTTCAAAAGCAATGGTAGATTTGCACGTCCATCAAGACCCTCTTAAAAAAGGATCTGCTTTCCAATGACATCAAAAATCTAGTCTCTGAAAGCAGGTCACTTTTTTGGCCACTTTGAGGTTAGGAATCAAATGACACATACACTCAAAGAAACCCCAAATCCTTTAGCATAATGATGTTAAGCATTTACCCTAATGGAAATAAATAGATCATGCTTTCATGGGCACTTTGAATGCCTTTCCAATGCTGGAGGCTCTGGTGATGCCATTATAAGATGCAAAGGATCAAATTCATCCAGCCTAACATTGGGTACTTCCCCGAGAAGTACTTCTGGAGGAGTTTTCATAGCATCACAGAATCATGAAGGTTGGAAAAGACCCCTAAGATCACCCATTCCCACCATGCCCACTGACCACATCTCTCAGTGCCACACCTCCACGGTTCTTCAACACCTCCAGGGACGGTGACTTCACCAACCCAGCTCAATTTCAGGTGACACCTTCTGATCAAGCCCTCTTTAAAAACATCTGTATGCAAAGTCTGATGCCAGAGCAAAAGTGTGTGACTACTGCCTCATTTTTCTTCCTTTCTTGTATTTACCTTGACTTGGCAAAAATGGAAGGCTGTAAATCTTTATGTATTTAACCTTCCATCTACCATTCAGTCAAACAATGCGGAGCCCCTGCAATCCCCTGCGCTCCTGTGTATTGATTCAGCAATGCATTCACTGCCCTGCACTCTGACTGGGATCACTGAGAGAGAGAGCATTTGGCACCTTGCTCAGTGCTGCACTGAATATAGGCTGAAATATCACTAAGTCTAAGGCCACTTCACAGATTTAAAATCATTCTGTTTTTCATTAAACTAGGATCAAGAACAATGTTGCACCTGCACAAACCTAACGGTAGGGTTAAACCATCTCCAAGGCAAGGCCTTCAGCTGATGGTCTTGTTTGATTGCAGGGGATTCGATAGGAGCTCACCTTCCTGGCTTCTCCTGTAATGAGATCTTTCCTGACGCACACTGCCAACAAAATGAGGCAGCACCACTTTCAAACCTCAGTCCTTTTCTGTGCACGAGGCTTAACCAAACTTTTACACTGTGCAGCAACTATGGCCAGACGTTCTCATCTGCCTGGGTCACACTGAAGCCAGAGATGGGAGATGGGACCTTTGCAGTGGGGGAGATTCACAAATCAGAGTACTCAAGGAACTGCTCTCAAGAGCAATTCTTAGAATCATAGAACCATTAAGGTTAGAAAAGACCACTAGGATATCTAGTCCAACTGTCAACCCATCACCACCATGCCCACCACATCTTCTTTATTTGTAAGCCCACAGCACCCCTAAAAACCTGGACGTTCTCAGACTGAAAATGTGTGACCCCTATGACAACAGGGTCCACAGCAGAAAACATGCTGAAAACAGTGAATTCTGTCATTTAAAAAACAAACAAACAAACAAACAAAAAACCATTTACAACAAATTGTATCCCTGTGGCAGTATATTGTCACTGCTGTCACTCAGCTGCATGGGAATGCCTGAGCAGAGCAGCATGGTGAGGTATCCAATGGAATTGTGACTACTCATCTCTTACATCTTGTGGATACAACAGGACTGTACACTTCAGCCTACCCAAAACTACTTCTCTGGCAGTGTCTGTTGGCACAAACCAGAAAGAAGAGCTCCAGACATTTTGTGACCAAGATGAAAAACAGACTTCATTCCTTCCTGTTTGTTTCCTGATGGCAGTGGACATTTGCACTGCTCTTTTGTCAGCGCAGGTAGGGAAGATACTGTTCTCCCTTTGGAGATCTTAGCAAGCCTTGTACAATATGTACCAATTACTTTATTTTGTTCACCATAGTAAAATCCAAGAAGATGCAAAAGAAAATTGCTCATAAATGGCCTTTTTCTGCATCAAGCAAGTATGAGATCTAAGCTTAACCCAGAGACCCACAGCAATAGGTCATCTAGTCCACCTCCATGCTACTAGAGGATTATATATTTCCTTGGAAGTACATTTTCCAATCTTTTGTACTTTTTCATCCTAGGGCAAAGTTTATCAAAGAGAGAATACATCTGCAAAAAGCAATTTACATGATCAGTTATTTTCTATATTCCACTTTCTATTTTTTCAGCTGTTTGTGCTGGATAAGAAGCTTATATCCTCCCAGACCAGTTTCTCTTTATCCCATATTCAATTAATAATCCTTGGCCTGTGATATCTTAGATCCTTGTTGTCAAAATGATCATGATACCACAAGTACGGCATGAGGCCCTTCTGGCTGGAGGCAGGCAGGAGACAACACTGTTGGAGAAGAATGGATCTCCTTTTTGTCTCTTGCCCAAGACCAGCCAGGAAAATACACGGAAATGAGAATATGGATTTCACAGAATCAAGAATTGTAGGATTGTTTCAGTTGGAAGTGACCCTTAAAGGTCATTTAGGACTACCCAGCAATGAACAGGGACACTTACAGCTGGTAGTCACATGTGCCTGTCAAAGGCTTACAGGCAAGCTGCTTCCAGTCCATACAATTAAACAAGCCTGTGCTCCACGTGTCTCACTGTAAAACTGATGTCTGCACAGATGAGGTGAAACGAAGGGGCAGAAGTGCCTTTGCTCCACACTGACTATGAAGAATATGAAGGGTGGCTGACATGGGTGTAGCTACCAGCATGGTGGACTCTAGAAATTGGGTGAGATGAATGGCTTCATCACCATTTTGGTGGTATTTACCATAAGGCTAATAAAAGTTTTGCTGACTATCATCTCCCATTTGGGGTACTGACATTATACTTTCCTGCAGTGCCAGTGGCCTCTTTTATGCCTGATTGCCTTTAAGTGGTACGAGGCAGAGCAGCGATGCTGGATGGCAGCTGTGCTCACCCATGTTCAATGGTGTTTGCATGGGTGGAGAGAATGGCCACCCTATTCCTCTTAAGGCTTGAAGGAGTATGTATAATTAATTGGTCAGATTCCTCAGTGCTGTTCTCAACACTTTACATGGGAATAAATCTGCTTGAGTAATGGAAGGGTAGATTAGGCCCATTAATTACACTCCACAGCACCTTTGTGTCACAGAAGAGTTTTCTGAGGTCATTTTAAACTGCCATTAATCCCTCCTTGTTTTCAGTATAGATATAAAGCCGGGTAGACACAAGGGCATGTCAGACTTGACACAGGTACATGTGAGAGCAGCAACAGGCAAAGGCCACCACGTAAAAACTGCTCTAAATGCCATCCAGACCTAGTGACCCTCAAGATGGAAATGCTCCTCAGAGTGGGATTCTGAGTGGGGAGGAATGATTTCCTATGTTGCCACATCTTTTTTATCTGCTAAGCACTCACGTGGGTGTAAATCTGCACCAAACCATATCACTCCAAGCGCTAGTCAAGAATTAATGAATTAAATTTAGAGTCTTCTTCACTGATGGACTTCCAGTGTTTTTTGAAGGTAAGCCCCTAAAAATCTCAAAGACAAATCTCTGGAAACCATGTGCCCCTTGATCTGAAAATATTTGCCTCCAAGTCTGATTTGGTAAAGTTGAGTGGAGACAGATAATTTCTTGTCCACTGCTAAAGCTACAGCATAAAACAAACACATTCCCACATATTTTTCATCAAATATCACAGGAGCACTAGTTCACCAGCATGGAAAAAGCTCCACCAGGGCTTCTGAGGACTTCTCAAACCAGTCCAGGCAGACAAAAAGTGCTATAAAATAGTCCAGTTGCAGAATTCTCCCAGAATGACAACTGGAGTTGGGCTTGACAGTCCTTACGAGTTCCTCCCAGCTGAGGATATTCTGTTGTTCTACGATTCTTTGAACTGTGGCCAAGGTGTTAGAGGCTCAACATAGCCCCAGAGCCTTAAGGAAGTCAGAGAAAGTTTAATAACTACACGTCACGAGACTACAGCTGCTTTTGAGCTAAGGGAAAATGTTTTCAAGATTAAAGAGGTAGATGTAAGTTAGATATAAGGAAAAAGTCTTCTACAGTGAGGATGGTGAGGCACTGGAACAGTTTGCCCAGAGATGTGTTGATGCCCCGTCCCTGGAGACTTTCAAGGCGAGGGTGGATCAGGCCTTGGGCAACTTGATTTAGCTGCGTGTGTCCCTGTTCATTGCAAGGGAGGTGGGTTATATGAACTTTAAAGGTCCCTTCAAACTCCAAGAATTCTACGATTCTGTGATTCTAAGTACAAAGAGAAATGTTCTGCATTGGAAGAATAGAGTTCAACAGAAAGGTAATTCCCATTCAAACACGGCAGAATACATCTGGGGAAAGGTAAGTCATGGAGAACCAAAAGGAGAAAAGCAGAGCTGGCAGCAGAATAACAGACAAAAAAAAGCCAGTGATAATGGCTACATGAAGGAATGACTTCCCTGGAGCCAGTGTTTTACACTAAAGTAAAAGCAATATGAGGGTAGGCCCTCACAGACTAGGAAATTAAATCAGAGAGTCAGAAAATAATAATTATTGGCTTCTTTTATTTAAACAAGGAGGGGAGCAATTTCCTTTAAAATGTTATTTTCTAGACTGTTTCTCAGGCTTGACATTATAATTGTGATATTACACTTTCCTATCAAGTGAAGTGTGAAAAAGATGTCTCTTTTCTGGAGATATTCAAAACTCGCCTGGACACTTTCCTGTGCAATCTACTGGAGGGAACTGCTTTAGCAGTTGGACTGGATAATCTCCAGAGGTCCCTTCCACCCCCTACAACTCTGTGATGCTGTGAGTTAGTGAATTTTGGGGTTTGAGGAGGATCTGATTTTTCATTTTGCAAGTGCAGATTCCTGGGAGGGCAAAATAGAGACAGAGCTGCCTCCCAGCCAGGACGGTTACGGTTTTTATTAGTAATTTGGCATTCTGGAATCTCCTGCCTTCAAAGCAGTGGGCAGGGGAGGCTGGTGGTGCCAGTAACATATCCAAAAGTAGGGCCACTCTACATCTGCAAATAGCAGGGAGGGCAGAGAGGTGCTGATGTGCATTCCTCGTTGTTGTCCTAAAACGTGCCCCATTTGCTGTGCCATCACCTCCTCCTGCCTGCCACCAGAGGCCTTGGTCCTGCATTTCTCAGTTCTTGTTAAAGCCCCAGGGAATGAGATATCCTTGATCTTTTGCAAGGAAGGGAAGGCAATGCATGTCCTTTCTTCCCAGAGAGGATCTCTACAGGATAAAGCTAGCTCTGAGCTGTGCTTTGCAGAGAAGTATTAAAAAAAAAAACAAAACAACAACCCCAAAAACATAAATAAAGCACTTTGTAGAGGACTGGCTGCCCGCACTCTTCAAATCAAGTCTGTGTTCCACCACACGATCAAAGCAAACTCTTCTTTCCAGACACGATGACCTCATCCTCAACAAGCTTCTTCTTGTGTCAGGAAATACAAAAAGTATTTTGCTGATGTGGAAATTTGAAAGTGATTTTATTTATTAATTGCATTCTGTGCGCCTGGCTGAAATCTCAGCCGCTGAGGCCACTCAAAAGCTTTTTTTTTATGCAAGATGGACATAAAACTGGAAAGCAATGAGAAAGCCAACGGGTGTGAGTTGACCATAAGAGCACTTTTAAGAGTTTATGCTCACTGCCAGTCTGCTGAAGAGAGGAACGAGAGCTAGGCAGACAGTCTGTTTGGGGAGCTAAAAATTGCATCTGCTGTAGTAAATAAAGACAAGTCAAGACCTGTTCTGCAGCCCTGAGGGAAGCAGCCACCTCCTGGCTCCATCTGCCTGAGGCAGGACTGCTTTGTGTTGCTGCCCACCAAGGCTGCCCCATGAGCGCCTCTGCACCAGCTGGGACAGCAGGCAAGGAATGTGCTAACCAAAGCAGAGAAGACCTGGCCAGTTTATAGATGCAGCCACCTGCCTGGTTTTCAAACACAGAGACATCAGCAGGCATTTAGTCCTTACTGAAGCTCCCAGAAATGGGATGGCATCACAGCTAAATGTGAAATAAGAGGTTACAGGACAGGGGAAGGGACCTAGAAGTCTGCCTGGAAGAAACAGCCATATAAAGGAGTTTGTAGCACGAGGATGACTTTAGCTTTTCAGCAGCTGCTACAAATGATGGTGCCTCCATCCCTAAAGATAAATATAAGGGTGTTTTTCATCTCCACAAAAATTCAGAATGGAAAATATCAATATTTTTAAGAGTATACTTCCGTCAGAGCCCTAAAATCAATTAGCATGTACTCATTTCCTGAGAAGACTGGACAACGATCCACTTGCCGTGCAAGTACTAACTGGAGAAACATACACTGTACAAGGAAAAGATCAATTCCAGTCCCTTTTAAATATCATACACTTCCTAAGAAGACCAAGCCTGTCATGACAACCTGATTGTTTCACATATCACTTCTAACAAGCTATTTCTAGAGGCAGCTGTTAGAATGAACTGCCTACTGGTGGGGAGAAATAATCAATGTTTTTAACTGACAATTTTAACAAAAGCATAAGATATGATGAGTAATTAATACTGTATTAAAATTGTATCACTTGGTCTGTTTTAACATTAAAACCTTGCCTCAGTGCATGCAAGGAGGAACTCTGTTGTCATTACCCTTTCAATGACATCCAGACAACAGTGACATTAATAAAAAGAGACAGATTGGGTTGTACCTACCTTTGCACACTCTTGTCCAACTAAATTTGACTCATTGTCTTCTAGGTTTTTAATAACTACTCTGCTATTAGCGTGAACTTAAACACTGACAAAACCCTACTTATGTAATTAGTCAAGCACAGACAGTACAAAAACAGGCAGTATTTTATCCTACTGATTCCTGCTATATAAATATATATACATATTTCAAAATTCAGGTCCTCTTCAATCACCAGACTAATCTATATCTCAGCAGACATTTCACTAGTATCATCTTCACAAACAAAATATGTCAAAACATGAACACTCATAGACATGTACAGTGAGTCCTATTATAGAATCATAAAGGTTGGAATAAAATTAAGGAATAATGTGAAGGTTGGATGATATTAAAAATATTATTTCAGTGCTTCATATCACGCAGTCAAGATATTTGACCTGAAAAGACAAGTAGTACAAAAAGCATAAAGCTGGTTTCCAAGGGGCAGATTTTTTGAACACTGCATTAGCATTTTTCTTCCTCCATATTTCTAATAAATCTCCCATCTGTGAAGGTGAATAGGATATAGTTTCATATTTCCTTATGTACATACCTGTGGAACAGCACTAGTGTTAAGAGACTTTATTGTTCTGTGATACATCCCTGTGGCTCATTATTGGTCAAGAAGCAATAGCTTAACATTCTACTAATAAAAACCCAAACCAAAGGCCAAAACTTGTCATAAGACACAATAAATTTGGCATGTGTTATTTTTCTGGGGAATTCCTTGCTTCACAGATGAAAAGAGAGCCCTGGTCCAGCTTTTGTTTTCAGCTTCCTTTGAACTGTATCAGAAGTAGAAGATGTAGAATAATTTTTATTAGGATTTTAGCTATTAATACTTAAAAATATCTACCTTCCTATGGATAAATGATTCAAGGAAAAAGTTGGCAGATTTTAGTACTTATTCAGCATGAACACCAAATGGTACCTTTAAAACAGGAACTGAACACACTTGTCCCCTAATACAAGATGCTTGCTCAGATTTAGTCACCAAGTGCCAAGATTCAGCTCTTCAGAATAAACAACTGAGCCTATGGCAGGATGCACAAACTCATAAATCTGTAGTGACATTAGGAAGCAGATTATTTTTTAGGACAACATTTGGAAAGCAGTTTTTCCTCCCATCTGTTCTCAGGTGTATTTCCCTCACCTCTCATGAACAAAGCACTCTTATACTTCCCAGCCTGGAATGGGCACTACTTAATCTGCCATACAGTGGCATTTTTGAAACCCAGCAGTTTTTGATGGTCCATCAAAAACACCCTGAGTTTGATTTCCCCAGGTTTTTTAGCACCTTCCTCTAGTGTTCCACATGAGAGTGGCTGGTGGTTGAACTAGATGATCACAGTGGTCTTCACAACCTTAATGATTCCATTTTGGACTAGATGGAATGGCCTCAACATGCTCCAGGGGAGATTCAGGTTGGACATTAGAAAAAATTCCTTCTCCAGAAGAGTGGTCAGGTAACAGAAGGGCTGCCCAGGGAGGTGGTGCAGTCACTGTTCCTGGAGGTGTTCAAGAAACATTTAGATGTTATACTAAAGGACATGGTTTAGTGGGTAAATATTGGTGGTAGATGGATGGTTGGACTGGATGATCTCAGTGGTCTTTTCCAACCTTGGTGATTCCGTGATATATGCCCAATAAACATACACAATAATTGTTTCTGTGGGCATTGATAAATCACACCATTTTAAAAGCCTTGAGTCTTAGACAAAAAGTTTGTCTTTAACTCCAAACAAACCTACAGATGGATGCAGGCTTTCCATCTCTGCTAGGAGCCATCAGAGGCAACTGGACTGATTGATTGCTGGTGTCAGGATTCATCATTTCGATTCTTCACATGATGCCATCTGTTTCTGATGGGCCTTTCATTCCTTTTAAGGGTGTTTAATACTAGAGCAGATACAGCCAGATGTTTGCTCAAAAGCATCAGCTACCTGACTGCTCTGCTTCCTGGACAGTGTTCAAGCAAGGATGGATAATGGAGTATACAAACAGCAGAAACTGCCCAGGGACTCACAGACTATGTCAGTAGCTGGCATGAAAAATATGAAGGGAGAAGCTGGGAAAGTGCTGTGGTTTGGCTGCTTTCCTTTGTGGTCTGGATTCTCTGGTATCACACTAAATGTACCATAAGCATACATCAGTGGAAGCAAAAAGGATGGTGATACGCTGACAGTTGTTTTGACTCTGTTTTGCCTGGGTCCTGAAAGGTGCTTATTCATGCATTCTGGGCTGCTCTTCCACAAAGCTGCACGTGACTTGAGGAGGAAAATTCACCTCACTTAAACCAGAGTCCCAGCTGATGAGAATGACTTAAATGACACTTTCACTTCGTGCTAACATTTCCTTGGGGCTCAAACTCCTTCTGGACCCTCACTATCTCTCCAGCCCCCATCTCCAGCATTCCAACTCTCACCACGGCTCCTGCAGCTTCTCAACACATCCCCCTCTGCTGCTGTATCCTGCACGCACCCTGCTCTCTGCTTTGCACATTTTGCCTGTCCTGATGCTGACCGTTCCCGACATGCGTATTCCTGCTTGTTTGCCTAGTGGCCTTCACAGCTGATGTCACCAGAACATAAATGAATGTTTCTGGAATGGGGAGAGCTGCTGAGAGCATGTAAGGTGAGCAGTGGCACCCAGGACACAGACATGGAGGAGCAGAAAGAGAGGTGATGCTTGTGCAAGACTTGGGAAAACCTGAACTTCTCTTTGGGTTTGCTGTGGATGGACATTTGGTTGCAAAGTACTGTTCTCCCCTGGGTACACACCACTGTGTCTTATCCCTTCTTCCTTCCCTTTTGTAGGAAGAGGAATTGATGGGCCAAATGTTGTCTCAGTGAGAATATCTGCTTGGTGGTTGAAGGACAATATACAAAGCCTGAGGGTACAGACCTGTGTGGTGGTTTGAATGTTGAAAAAAGAAGTTATAACTTCAACTTGTAACATACTCTTCCCAAACTTGCTTTAATATTCAACAAGCAGATGTAACCTAGTGTTTGCTATTAGGAGGCACACGATATTCCACAATTCCAGTTCATTCATATTAATCATCAGCTGTACAACTGCAATATAACTACATTTCCCTCCAAGGAGAGTAATCTTTATTCACAGAGTAGAAGTCTTCAGTGGCCCCCATGAATAAGAGCATGTTTGTCATTAAATACAAAAATAATTACTTGATTCAGGGCAGCAAGTGTGGCTGCAACTCTTGAGTCGTACATTTCTCTGGAGAGACAGTAAAAATTGTTGAAAATGTGATTTGTGTAAAATTTGAAAAGAAAATAAGGGGAGATAGCTGGAAATGTGCTATCATAGGTCATCAATGCTCCATTTTCATTCATTTACTGACACAAGAAATTTTAATGAATGAGGCCTAATTCCTTTGGGGCAAAGCAACCATAATCACCTTGTAAAAAGCTTTCTGGTCCTGAAACCCCTTGTGCAATGCCTCATGTCTCCTAAAAAGGCCAGAGTCTTGATGTAGTTTCCCTCATCCCTTCATTTCAGGTAGAAATATAAGACTCATCCAAAGACCTTCTTTGACCATCCTAGTACACTTCTGCTGTCTGAGCTCTTGAGGTGCAGAATTGTTATTCACATTTTCTTAGGCCTGTTAGATGCGTAGTTATTCTGCTATTACTTGTGATTTTACCACCAGGGACAGTGATAGTTCTCTATATCCATTTCACTTAAATAGAAAATCTGAGACATTACCATAAACCTCTTTCAAGTCTGGCTGTGATCTGCTGATCATCTACTGTGATGGAGATATATCAGTATTGGGTGAGACAGGACTTTATGGCTACTCCTACACTAACAAATTAAATGTGCCCAGAAACATTTCCTCATGCTGAGTACAATTGAGAGAGATCATCTTGCTCCATATTATTAAGCTTCATCATAGCCTGTGCTGATCAAAGCCTCCCAGTTGAGGCAGTCCCTTGACTGTGATCATCCAGGTACAACTGTATGATGGGCTGAAGGATTGCTATGGGGTGGGCTTATAGTCTGCCAATGCAGTGGTCACATATATCACATTTTGTGTTCTTCAATTAGAGATTATGGTGCTGAAATGATAATACTCTACAAATTACTCTAAGAAAGAACTTCATATAGAAACAAAGCTCCCATAATGAAGTTAACACTATCCAGCTAGCAGCCTTGCCTTACACATTTATACACTATACATCACACCTACCTCTCTTCTGAAGTTTTTGTTCTGTTTGTTTCACTGCAGAATCAGAAAACGAAAGGCAAAAAAGCTATCAAAGCAAAGATGAAGCAAAGCAAATTAATCAGAATTATTTATCACACGCCTTTGCTTCATTCTTAATATTAAATAAATAAATAAATAGGAATAAAAACAATCTGGATAGATACAAACTTGCAGGCACATCCAGAAAGTGATTTTGCCTAACAGTAGGATTACAGCCACAATAATGATTAGATAGGTACATGGCACCCAGCCCCTCCTTGTGGTTCTTGGGGACTGTTACTTATGAAGATGATTTGGGATAGGAAATAATCAAGCAATTCTCACTGGCTAAGCATCACCCATACCTTTAGTCACTTCTCTTCCCTACTCAAACCATCCCAACTTAAATCTATTTCTGCCACATCTGTCAGGGCAGGATCCATGCTAACTGGCCTTTCCTCCCACTCATCCTTCTCATTCTAGAATATTTGTTCCCTTCCAGGTTACATTGGTGGTGCTCAGAACAATCTCTCAGTGGTAGGAAGGGAGACTGTTGTGGAAGGACACTCTGAAGTCAAAATACTAAGAAATTACCATTTGTTCACATTCCCTGGACTTGGTTTCATAATCTCTTGCCTTGCTGCAGAGACCTGACACTGCAGAGACCACTCTGTCAGAACTGCTTTGGTGATATGCCATTTTATCAGCAGACTTTGGATGTTAAAGAATGAAATGGTGGTTAATGAGACCTGCTGAGATACTGTGGCATCTGCTCGGTTTAAGGATCTACAGATTTTAATCTGATGGATGTTTAGCAGCACTTTCTTAGAATACCTCTTCAAGGAACCATCCCATACTGACTTTAGTAAAAGAAGGCAGGGAAGGAAAAACTTCTACCTTCCAAGAATGTGACATTTCTGTTTTTCTGTGTATCACAGTCACAGGCCATGTCAAAACAGAAAAGACTTCCATCAAAACATCAAGGCTTCCACAGATGTGAAAGTGGTATAAAAGGACAGACTCCAGGGCATCCAGTTTTTTTAAAGACAAGCTTCCATTGGGTTTAACTAAAGCAAGCCACTTCAATTCTCATCCAAATAATGCTGAGCAGCTCTGCTGACAAGCACTCAAAATTATCACGAGAAAACAGGACTGGAAGGTCCTCTCAGGTCACCAAGTCAAGACCCCTACTGACACGGGCTGTTGAATTGCTTCCTCCAGAAATTAACCAAGTTCCATCTCAGGCTGCTGGTTTGGGGCTTGCTGTCTTGCGGAAAAGTCTTCCTAGACAACCTCACTGCACTGTTAGTCTAAGGCCTCCTTTTCTAAGGGCATCTATGGGTGATTTAACCTCCTCTGTATTGGGATGAGAACTCTTTCTTGTTACCTACACAGCTCTCCCTGCCTACTTCTGCATTCCCCTCATCTAATTAAAATTTCTTTGCTTTTCCCAGTTTGGCTTAATGTTTCTTGAGCGTCAGTCACTGAAGGAATACACTGCACATCCAGTACTGCAGAGCACTGCACAACAGCATTGATGCTCTCCTATCTCCTCTGTAATTACCTTTCCTGATGCATCCTAGAATCTCATTTAGCTCTCTAATGGGTGTAGTATGTTGTTGGCTCAATTAAGCAGTGATAAAAACATGTGGGTGTCTACAGCTGAGTTAGTGGGACAGAAATAAGCATTTTTGAGGTCTGTTTAATCTGACAGCTTAGATTTACCTTTGGGTAGGATGTTTAATGACTTCATGGACATTGTTGACCAGATCTGACTGCAAAGATAGGTCTGTGTGGTCATCTTAGATGTGGATGCTCACAGTGACTGATAGGTATATCTTTATATGCTCACAAAGGTTCCCTGTTGATAACCTACTTCAAAGGGTAGATGTGGCACTGAGGGACATGGTTAGTAGACATGGTGGTGATGGATTGATGGTTGGACTAGATGATATTAGTGGTCTTTTCCAACCTTAATGATTCTATGACTCTGTGATTCCATGAAGAGATAAATACTTAAACAGGGTGGAGTGTGTGACCTTACACTTTGTGTTTCATAATTTCATGCATCATATATTAATTCAGTGATGACAATTTGGCAGTTCTTCCTGCAGGATAGCTGGGCACCATAGAAATTTGTGATGCTTTCTATCTTTGTGTTCTCAGAAAAGGTTCTCAGTATTTTTCTATTGGACAAAAGGAACGCCCATGACCAATGATAAAGAGCGTTTCCAAACTTTTATTTCAACTTTCATCCCAGTAAAAATCTGACCATCTTCTCTTGTGACATACCATACACCCTGCCATGCTTATAACTCAAAGCATAGACTTTACTTTGTACCATTCTGGAAGAAGCTGGTAGAAATCTCACTTTATCCATGCAGCAGGGACAGGAATGAAGGGGTGGCTTGGCCAGCACACATCAGACTCATGCAAAGAGGTTGGAAGGTTGTTCCTTCTGTGATTGGAGTGTAAATTTTATTCGTGCATGCCATTAGTGCACCAGCAGTCCCCACTGCAGGAGGTTGTCCCCTGAGAAGCGGCTGCTGTCACCCTCAGCTCTGACGCTGGCTGACCCAGCAGAGCAGGGCAATAAGGACTGCCTTGTTACCCAAACTCCTCTCTGCCTTTTTAATAACTCCTCCCTCATTTATTTTCCTTATTAAACTCAGGAACACAAATGTACACAGGAAATACGTTAAGTCTTAACTGTAATCATAATTTTTCAGTTAGCAATTTCAGAAGTCCTTATACATGAGAGAGAGCCTATTTTATCATTCCTCTGGCTTGGCTTTCCCTTCCAAAGTAGCTTCCCTGACTCTCAAAATGCTGCCAGATGCTAGCAGCACAGTATCGCTGTGCAAAAGGCAGTCACACAGCACGTCATTTCCCAACTATGCTGTAAGATTTAGTTCTCTGAGGATGACTCAAATATCAGCTGACCAGCAGTGCACATACTTTCACATGGCAGTGGCACAGTGCAAGACATTTTCGGGATATACGAATACCAGCCAAAGACTTAAGAATTACTAAAATTCCTTTCAGCAGCTTGACTGCTCTATAACATGAATTTGCCCCGGGCACTTACTAATTTTCCATGCTTTTCTTCCACCATTCCTTTGAATTTATGTTAGTGAGGCTCGATAAGACCTGCAGACCAAAGCACTGAGCATATCACAGAACCACAGTGCTTGTAACTCTTCCCACCCCAGTCTGCAGCCAGAGCTTGTTTTCTTATTTTAAAGAGTTATTAGTGCTTTTTGGCTAGCTGAGCTTTTGTCTGACGCTCTTCAGCAAATTAGTGAGTTTGTGAATTCAGTCCACTCTCACTGAAAAAAACAAGACTTTTGCTAATGTTGTGGGAGAAAAGAATCTTCCTTCTACCTGCTAATTAACATCGTGAAATCTCCATGTGTTTGGCACGGAATGAGCCTCATGATTCAGAACCTGTTGTTCTTTTCCCATTTGCCTGGTACTATCGCACTATCACACCTATGGATCATTTTCTTCTTTGTTTTTTTTTCACCCTGAGAGCTCTACATACAATAATCACTCCTATTCCCCAGTCTTTGCTACGTGAGTACAGAACTGATGGCTGAAAAGCACGAAGCGGGCACTTTTGCTTTCAGCTGACCAGTAATTAAAGATTACTCATGATGACAGAGGTCTTCAATATCTGGTTGTACATCTGGAACAGTCTTTTCCGAGCACAGAAGTTTAAATATATGTGGATGCTATTTGTACAATCTCCTCTGAATTGGATTTTATATTTAACAATCCCTATGCAATCTCATGAGTTTTAATATCTAAGGGAATAAGATGTTGCACATTCACTGAGTAATCCGTTAATATTTTAAATATGAATATTTTCCCCCAAATTTCCCAGGTATTACTTTCAGATTTCAATGCAAACACAGAATCCATTGACTAACAGTTGAAGAGCTTAAATTTCTGAATTTAGGCTGAACTCCCCAGAAAAATGTGCAGAAAGTCATGACTTGTCCCACATCATCTAATCCAGAAAGAAAGCTCAAGGAAAAACATGGTAGAAAGTTAAAGTCAAGGCAAAAAGAAATCCTGCCACTTTCTGAGTAATCATAGCTTAATCTTTTTATCTATACAAACATCTATAAACTGCCGCTTTCTCTTGAAATCAAAAATCTAATTATTAAAATTTAAATTAATGCAAACACAAAAACTGTGCTCATTTCTGTCATAAGCTCCTTCAAGGAGTTTTCTATCCCAGTAACCGAGAAGCAAAACACCGGGTACTTAAAAGCAAAACAACCACTAAAAGCAGTCCGTAGCAAAGCCCAACATTTTTATGGCCGCATCCACTATTAAACAACTCACTGCATAAACAGTAAGCCCATTAGAGCCTCAGTGTCAAAGATGCTCTGTAAGCTGAATGGGTAAAACATTTCCACAATGACTGCAAGCCAGCAAAGCGCTCCGTAAGATGTCAACAGGGAAATACAATTCAGCCTTAATAGGTTCAGAGCTTATGTAAGCCAAGCTTATGGGATGGTCTATTAAAAAAGCAATGAGCAAGTGACTTAACTGTAAACATAACCTGCAGCTTCCTAGAACACGCCAGCTAAACACATCTGAAACTCCTCTCAAAGACACTGTGCTAGCTGTAAGGCTCGCCTGTTCTGGACCAGAAATGAACAGAAATAAAAATATCTCCCATTACAGTGACAGTTAAGGTGATATTCAGTCCTGAAAAGAGACCTCAAATCTCTTAAGTCTCACCAATGCCTTAAGGAATAAAATCATTATAACAAGCCTATGTGACTTTTTTTCCTCTAAAAAATTACCTGTCCTTCTGCAAAAACATTAAGCCTCCATCCCAATTAGCAATGCAATGACATCCCTTTTGGACTTGGGATATGAACAAATGTCTCTGTGTGAGACCTTGGTTCAGCAAAAACTAAAGCCTCAAAGCAACACAAGTTTTGCACTTTCTGGATAAAAAGACATCCATTTCCACACACCTAGCAGGAAAGGGAGAAGAAACCATCTGGACAACTCACCACCAGGTTTCCTATCACCATGACCAACAAGAAGACGAGAAGGCACAGGGGCTGCCCAGCTACTTCCATGCAGTCCCACATGGTCTCGATCCACTCCCCACACAGGATTCGGAAGATGATGAGGAACGAATGGAAGAAATCGTTCATGTGCCATCGTGGCAAATTGCCAGTTGTGCTTATCTTCTTCACGTTGTCCAGGTAGCTTTTCCCAAAAAGCTGCATTCCTACCACGGCGAAAATAAAGACGATGATTGCCAGCACAAGGGTGAGGTTCCCGAGGGCGCCCACGGAATTACCAATGATTTTAATGAGCGTATTTAAGGTCGGCCACGACTTGGCCAGTTTGAAGACCCGCAGCTGTGAACAAAACACAGACGACGGTGTCAGTTCATAGAAGCAACAGACATTTCAGCTGATGAATTATTAAAGTGGGTACAACGTGGAATGCCACAGTACGAGGGGATTTTAGCCACACTTCCTGTGAACCTTGCTACGTCTATTAATAAAACATCACTTGTGCTTCCTGGGTGAGAATGAAGCATTCAGGGGCTGTGCTCTGCCTTATTAGACAGAGTGCTTTTTGAGGCTCCCTGATATCGCTGGGAGGAATGGAAGGAGGAAGTCTCATGTCTCAGTATTTTCCTTTAGGTTATTTTTCCTTCTCAAATTAAACAACCTGACAAGCATCTGCGGGGAAAGGGTTTAGGGTTTGATTCTGCAACGGGAGAAGCATTTCCTCTGTGTTTCATTGCAAGCCTCAGCCTGATGCTGGTAGCTGATAGCTCCCAGGGTGAAAACCACCTCTGGGCCAAGAATCATGCAGGTTGGACTCAGCCCATGTCCCACCGAAGACCTGTTCTAAGGATGTAAATGGTTCCTAGCCCTTGTGTTGTGTTTTCAGCTGAAGGCTTAATTTCAACCCCACTGCAGAGACATTGCTCAGAACCTGACAGGAGGCTCTCAGGACCCAGCAGTGGCAGTGAAAAATTTGCATTTTTGAGCAGCAAAGAGAATTTTATTTAGGAAGGAAAAAAAAAAAAAAAAAAAAAAAAAAAAAGCCTTCCTCTAAATGTAACCATAAGGGCTTATTTTCCTGGTCTTTCAAGTTCTGCAGCCACATCATGGCCAGAATGATTAGCATGGACATCCTGGTACATGAAGTGCAACACAAATGTCAGGCTGGCAAGGAAACCACTTTTCTGTTCCAATATGCCGACAGTCTCTCATTAATCGAATGCCACTATCCCATGCATAACAAAGGAACTGACAGCTAAGGAGTTCCGTGAAGGACAGATGCTGTGTTATGCTGATCACTTCTAGAAAAAAAAAATCACTCCGTGAATAATTCAAAGACATTCTCTTTTGACAACATTTAAAAGAATGGTGACATGTTTATAATATAATTTAGGAATAACAACTTCCAAAAAGACATGTTACTAGCTCTTGCATTTTTGGGGCCATCATTTCTCTGCTGGTTGTTCTAACAGGTGTACAGGTATAAGAAAGCAGATTTTTATTACAAATTGCATCTCAAACATCTAAAGTGTGCCTCGAGTACCTGGCATGGCTAGAAGGAATCAAATTATGTTCTCATTTACCCTGATGTAAATCTGGAACAATTCCATTTATCCCACAGCTCGTATAATTAGTGTCACGTACTGCTCACCGCTTTGCAGCAGTTCAAGTCTTTATTACTGGATGCATTTTTTAAGAAAATATGTTGCATTCATCTCAGAGCTTTTACTTAATGCAAGGAGAGGGGTAAGAGCAGAATGAGACCGTTACCAATCGAAAGGAGCGTAACACAGACAGGTTCCCCATGCTGGATAAACCCAGTTCCATCAGGCTCAGTATAACAATTATGCTGTCAAAAATGTTCCAGCCCTGCTGAAAATAGTAGTAGGGGTCAAGGGCAATTACTTTGAAGATCATTTCTGCCGTAAAAATCCCAGTGAAGACCTGCAGGAAGAAAACACAAAGTGAAAACAGCCTTCCACGCATCCCTCCTTTATCGCAGAGTCTCCACAGACACAGGTGAGCACAGCAGAAAGCCAAAAACACGTTGTGAGCAAATACGTCATCTTTCACGGTTGATTCTTTATCAACCGCTGCAGCTCCGGCTTTGTCTGGTCTCTTCACAGCGATGCTCGGCGATGTCTGGGTTCAGCCCTTGATGGGGACAGACACTTGCATCGCCTTCTGTCGCCTGCATGTTCTCAGTGGTAGAAAAGAAAGCGTAAAGGTGCCTTTTATAAAGGTTAAATCTATTTCAGTGGAGAAACCTGAATGAATGGAGTGGGAGATTTAAAGGGATATTTGGACTGCAGCGTACCAGCTGTATTATCCGTTGTTATTTTGTTATTACTGTCAATACCAGCTCAAGCCTCCAGCCATTCTGAGTTCTTTTCCTGGCACCAAAGGCAATTAGAGACCCTAATTTGAACCGTCTTATTTTTTTATTATTATTATTATTTTTTACAAATACTTCCAGCAGATTTCTTCTCACAGCATCTTGAAGACGCATTGCTTATTTATGACACAGTTCAAATGTCGCAGAGTGGAGCTTTTAATTGGAACATATTTCTTTAGAACAACATATAAATATTGCCTGAGAGGCATGGGAAGAAGACATAGGAAGTCTGCTGACAGCAAATTCAGTTTTAACTCATTCCTGCAAAGCATCTGAGAGAATCACATCTGATCCTTTCAGATGCACTCCTTAAGTATCAGGATAAATAAGACAGCTTAAAATAAGAAAATGTGAGCATCATGTTGTACTCACATTGTTTCATTTTCATTCTAAGTACCTGCTCAAGTGCACAGAGCTTCATATTTTGAAAAGTTCTCTCCTGCACTTCTATATCAAAGCACATGGTTTTCTACACAGCAGTCAATATTAGTGCACTGTGTAGGTCAAAAAGAGGGGACACCAGAACCGACACAGCAGTAACAAACACTCAAAGAGAAATGCTTTCCTTCCTATAAGTTTAATGTCAGTAGCTATCTCAGCAAAAGTGATCAGCTCTAAGCAAGAAGTAAGAGAAACCACAGTGTGGAAGGGAAAAGTTAAGGCTCTATAATTAAGGTGTTAAGGAATTAAAAAAAAGATCATAGCTTGCATTTGAAGAAAGTTTGACTTTACCCTATAATGCTTCAGGACTGAATGTCTGGATTCTTCCAAGAATCCAGCTCTTACACAGCTCCTTATGTAAAATATATTCTCCTTATCAGGGAAAGAGTACTTCAGACTGTGTCAGTGTGAACTGCCATCCTATCAGTGTCCCATACCAAGAACCCAACACAGCGGTCCATCTCTGTTTCCTAACTGACACACAACTTCTGAGTCACTGTGGTTGGACCACAGGAATACCAGAGATTCCCACCTGAACGCCCCGGTTTCCCTAAGGACAGCAAACCAGCCCCAACTAGATGGCTGTGAAATCGTATCCAGGGGACTGCTTGCAAACCCACACCATCACGCTGCCTACATTGTGTAACTGCCTTGCAGAAAGATGACTCAGGAGGATCGCTTCCTTTCCTTGAACCTTTTTTAATCAATAGCCTTCTGAGAAGGAAATGTCATAGCAAGATAGAAAAAATGTCTGAGCCATTCAAATGGGAGTTGTCAGATTACCAACCTGGTATCCAGCTGTTGGGCTTATACGAGGAGCTGGATGCTGCAGTGATAAAGGCTGGAAAGCCAAAGAGTAACTATGGCCTCAAGTTGCACCAGGTGAGATTAAGGTTGGACTTTAGAAAAAAATTCTTGCTCAAAAGGGTGGTGAGGCACTGGAATGCACTGCTCAGGGACGTGGTGGAGTCACCAATCCTGGAGGTGCTCAAGAAACATTTAGATGTTGTATTAAGGGACATGGCTTAGTAGGGAAAGACTGATGGTAGGTGGATGGTTGGACAGGATGATCTTGGAGGTCTTTTCCAACTTTGGTGATTCTATGTTCTATGAACTCGCCATCCTACTGGTTGTGGTTGGGAATGTGCCAGTGGGGACTTGTAGGATTTTCTCTTAAATAAATAAATAAATAAATATTTTCTCCACTTACTCTACAGTGGTGTCTCTGTTTCTAAAGAGAAACTGAAATGAGAAAAATCTCACTCTATCTACATTATATCACCAAGCTGTGCATGTACTGGTCAGGCCTTGCGATGGCATTTAGAAATGTTGGTTGCTGTAAGTGATAAACTAAAGGGGCCCAAAGGAAGCAAGTGCCACGCAGTTGGTCTATGGAGATGGCACCATCAGAGTGGGAGATCTCCAATGCCTAGCAGGCAGACTACTCTCACAGATAGCAAATCTATATCCCACTCTCATTTCTTTCAGAAACACTTATTTGGAGGAAAAAATGCCAAAGATGTGCCCTTTTCAATATCTTCCCCTACTTAATGCTGGGGTAATCACTCAAAGAGGGTTAGATGGGATGGCAGGAGCTCAGAGCTCAGTGTGGGCACAGAGGGGGCTCTGGCAGTTGGTGGCTTAGGGGAAGCAGGCACCTGGCAGCCTGCCCTGAAGCTGGGGCTGCCATCCCTTACACGGCGAACTGCAAAAAAACACATTCAATTTTCATTACAAATGACTTTGCAAAATCCTCCACAGGATGGAATTACCTTCCCTGACCTGCTCTACTCACAAACATTCCTGTTATGCGAGGGTTTAGGAAATCTGGCAGGGGGAGCCTCTCACCCATCCTGGCATTTGAGGAGAAGGGCAGCCCAGGGCCAGCAGCCTACACCAAAACATAAGCAGCAGGCTGTTTCGCTTATTTTACACTTTAACACAAATCAAAATAGCTTCAGGCAGTGCTGAGAAGCTCAGGATGAAGCACACCATCTTTTGCAAAATTTTGCAATATTCAACAAAATTTGCTTTGCGATTTCCCCCCCACCCTCTGCTCATCGTCTCCATTTCCATCAGCCTTGTTGGGAGCCCTGTGGGCAGGATGGCTGCCAGGGGCTGGAGATTTGCTGCCCGTGGTCTGGCAAAGAGAGAAGCTGCTCTGTCAAAAGCAGAGCAAGGAATAGACGCATTTACCAGCCAGAGGGTGGGACGGCAGCATTGCCACCTGCTGTCACGGATGCTGGGTCCAAAGGATTTTTTTTTTCATCTGAGGAGTCATCTGAGAAGGCCACAAATGGTCGAGCAACATCCCCACAACGTGGGCTGGCTGCATAGAGGAGCTGGGTGCAGTCCTGCAGGGTGACTTTCCAAGCTACGCTTATCTACTGCTTCCCACAAAGGAGTAGAGCGTGGGTTTGGAGCAACCAAAGGAGACACCTAATTTTTCCTAGCATAGTGACAGGGAGATCTGCCAGGACACAGTGGCTGAAAACCTGCGGACTGGCTCCACAGGCTGAGAGAGCTTTAATCTGCCTGAGGAGGTCTGCAGATAAGAACAACAAGGAGTAGCATTAAAAAAAATAAGAAAAAAACATGAGCTGTATTGTGCGTACTCGTGCTGGTACAAGAATTCTGATCATTGTTACTACCCACCTAAACCTGCCAGCGTAGGATGCATCTCAGTGCAGACATGACATCTGCAGCATCTGTGCATGCTCCTTCTGCAGTTGATAGTCACTGAAGTCAGTGGCCTACAGGGCACAGTTCACCTTATCCAAAAGTACATGTCTTAAAAACATCGAATTAATTGTGCTTTAAAATTGTCCATTTCTCTCCATTGACTTTAAATACAACCAGCATTGACAGAGACTCCTATGCTGCAAATATCCCAAGTTGGGCGAGGTGAATCCCAGCTTAAGGGACATATTTTTTATAGAAATAAAGGGCTTTTCTCATCTTCACTTTGAGCTTTTTAAATTCAGACTTAGCAGGGTCCACATTCCAGGGTACTCCGGAAGTAAATCTTGCTTGTACTACTAGATTTTAGGGGCAGTTCCACCATGTCATAGCTAGATATCCTGTGCCTTTTCCAATACAAAACTCTTCTGAAATTAAAAGGATTGTTAAACAGTAAGTTTTAAACCCCAGAAGAGGTGACAGCGTGCTCTTGCTTGATGTGACATAGGCAAAGCAATGCTGACAGCATATTAAAAGAGAATCTTCCCAAGACCTAAGCCAAAACTTTAAAAAACAACAAATACATTCCTCAAGCAGTGTCTCACCTTTATATTCACTTACCAAATTGCCTATGTAAAGCATGTGGTCAAACTCCTTTGTCATCTTATAATGCTCCAAGGCCATGAAGAGTGTGTTCAGCACAATGCAGAGGGTGATGGTGAGGTCAGTAAATGGGTCCATTACCACAAACTTGACAAATTTCTTGATTAAAAGCCAAAACGGGCAGCAGTCCCAAATGAGAAATTTAACAGCAAAGTGGTTCCAGCACGGAGGGCATTTCTGGTGTGATTCCTCAAGCTCTAAGACACAAGCAGTAAAATAACAGTCAATGCACACTGAGTTATATTACAAGGAAATATTTCAAATCATAGAATCATAGAATCACTAAGGTTGGAAAAGACCCACAGGATCATCCAGTCCAACCATTCACCCATCACCAATGGTTCTCGCTAAAAATGACTTACAACATAGAGGAAGACTCTTGAATTACCCCCAAACCATTTTTTTTTTTTCCTTCTTAGGAGAAAATAATTCTGTCCTAACAGGCAAATTATGTACTTTGGGTTTTTTGCCAGTTGATTGTACTTAGCAGACAGTGGCCTATTCTGAAGGTAGTAACCTTTCAAAGGAGTCTCAGGTAAAAAGGAAGATTCACACTAAATATGCAAAGGCTAGTATTTCACATACATCTGCACTCTGTTTTCCAGTTTGGCAAGTTCAAGTGGTTAAAAGAATAAACTGTTTTCATTTAACTTAGACTGGAACATAGCTCTTTTCATTGTCAGGTCTCATTTTAGAAAAGTATAAAATAAAGAGTTTTAAAGTGTTTAAGAGAAAAAGAGCTTAAATCCAATATTTAGAGCCGATTTACATGATCACAGGATAGTACAGTTTTGGAGGGACCTCTGGAGATCCCTCAGTCCAATACACTGCCAGAGCAGTTCCCTACAGCAGGTCGCACAGGAAAATGTCCAGATGGGTTTTAAATATCTCCAGAGAATATCCACAACACCTCTGGGCAGCCTGTTGCAGAGCTTTGTCACCCTCACAATAAAGAATATTTTCCTCATACTCATACAGAACTTCCCGTCTTCCAGTTTGTGCCCATTGCCCCTTGTCCTGTTGCTGGGCACCACAAAAAGAGTCTGGTCCCATCCACTTGACTCCCATCCTTTAGATATTTATAAGCATTGGTAAGATCTCCTCTCAGTCTTCTCTTCTCTTTTCCTCATATGAGAGATACTCCAGGCCCCTAATCATCTTTGTGGCCCTACACTGGACTCTCCCCAGCAGTTCCCTGTCTTTCTTCAATTGAGGAGCCCACAACTAGACACAGAATTCCAGATGTGGTCTCATCAGGGTAGAGTAGAGGGAGAGGATCACCTCTCTCACCTGCTGTCCATGCTCTTTTTAATGTATCCTAGTGTACCACCGGCCTTCTTGGCCACAGGGGCACACTGCTGGCTCATGGCCAACCTGTTGTCCACCAGGACACCCAGGACCTTCTCTGCAGAGCTCCAGCTCTTTCCCAGCAGGTCAGCCCCTAATCTGTACTGATGCATGTGGTTGTTCCACCCCAGGAGTAGGACTCTACACTTGCTCTTGTTGAACCTCATCAGGTTTCTCTCCACCCAACTGTGCAGTCTGTCCAGGTCTTGTTGAAAGCAAATTGTTGAAAACAATTTTGCTCTCCTCAGCATAATTGTTGAGAGTGCATTCTATCCCTTCAGCCAGGTCACTGATGAAGATGGTAAACAAGACCTGACCCAGCACCAAGCCCTGGGGAGCACCGCTAGCTACGGGCCTCCAACTAGAATCTTTACCACTGGTAACCAACCTTTGAGCTCTGCCAGTCGGCCAGTTTTTAATCCACCTGTTCATTCCTCTATCTCACATTTCCTAAGCTTATCTATGAGGATGTTGCAGGAGTAATGTTTTTTTTCCAGGAAATATCAGGGTGGTTGAAGATCCCCCATGAGAACCAGAGCCAATGATACTCTTTTTTAAGAGCCAGAGTATCACTGGTTATCAGTAGGATTTCTGTTCTTGATGCTTAATCCAAAAAAGGCATTAAGTGTCCAATTTCTTCTGAAAATCAGGGGAGTGCATAACTCAGTTTGAATATGGTACTAAAGCTCCAATGTTCTTTTTAAAGGTGCTTTTAAAGTGTTATTTAAAATACAACTTTTATATGTTCGTTTTATTTGAGCACAGAAGAAGATAAATGGCTTTGTAAGTATAATTTGTGTTAAATGATGAAAAAGAAAAGCCAAAAAAGACAGTTAATGGCTGAATGATCATGATTAGCAGAATTGCTTAATGCTTTCCTTTTCTGATTCCTTTATGGGCATGGAATGCTGTATAACAGTTTTAGTCTATATAATTAGAACCTGAGGTGATAACAGGAAAGCTTCAGCCAAGCCTGTTATTTCAATCAGTTCATAAACAGTCTCCTTTCTCAAGCCAGATGCATTCTAAAAGCATTTTCCTTCATTGGACAACAGATCTGCAGTGTTAGGTGCCTTCTAGCACATTTTCAAAATATTGGCTGATGTCCTACATGTACAGATTTTGCACAAACACCTGCATTGCTCTGAGATCTCTGGGAAACTGAATTGCTCCCAACAGATAACACTCTCCAGCTTCCAAACACGGGGTTTAGAGAGAAAAGCCTAAAATGATGTGAGAAACATTCATAACCCAAACAATTTCCATGCAAAATCCTTATTGTGCGTTGTTTTCAGAAACCTACCTCTGAAAGCAATGAAGACTTTGAGGCAGTCGCTTCCTAATGGACTTAATTTTCCAGGTAGACCCAGAAGAACCCATTTCTCTGCATACTCCTCATGATCATTTCTAACCAACCCTGTGCGTATTCTGCTCTCACTGATTTTGATACCTTCACAATGCACACGTCAGATGTGCTGCTTCTCCCCTGAAACTCTACAATCAACAAAGCTTTTTTAAGCTCAGCTTTTTGGTAAAGTGGATAGTTTTGTCCCCCTCAGCTACATGTGGTTCCTCTGTCCTTCCTGCTCCTGTACCTTGTGGGTGAACTGGTTCTGCTCACTGACCCAGCTGAAAATCAATGTTTTGTGCAGCCCAATCGCACTGCAGGAACAGGGAAGGAAGAAAGTGTGACCGTCCTCTTTTGGTAATGATGTGGCATTAAACCGGTTTAAACCATTTAAGAACTCACATCCTTTCTCACCAGAGCTAACCTTTGAAAATTACAACATACTGAATATTTTTTGAAAGACACTTGCAAAAGGAAAAGTAAAATTGGAGGCATTTTCCCTCTTATTTTTAAACAAAAAAAAGTAGGTCCCTCCTTGACTGCAAGGCTTTGCAATGTCTGGGGACTAAAGGGAAGCAATGGCTTTCCCAAGAGTTGAGAGCAGAAATCAAGCAACAAAAAGGGGAAGGGATTTCTGGTCTGACTGTTCCAAGCCAAATGTAGAGCTATTATTATACCTAAAGCCTGTGAAACTTTTTCTTCTGATGTGATGTTCCTCTTGTTAAGAAGTATTCGATTTCAATGACTGATCAAACTTTGGGGGTTAGGAAAACTTTGTTAAGGATTTCTGCTGTATGAGGATAAAAATATACATCCTCTGAGGTACACTAAACTTGAAGGGACTATTTGAGATAAAATATTAGAATTAATAGAAAGTATCATTAAATTAATGCACAAGGAGTACAGCCCAGGCCTTTTAGGCATTCTTAACATTGTCAACTGCAAAAAAAAACCACCAATGAAAACATCAAAAAAAAACTTTTTAGGTCATACTGAATACTAGCATATACTGAAGTGATTATGCACCTATTAAGAATATAAATCCTTATTCATTTAAATATATGTTTATCTCTTCTGACCACAGTACTGCTGACCATAACCACAGAAGGTTGTAAAAAGCTAAGGAGGAAGATGGGCTTTGTGGTTGTAGGCTGGGCCTTGTCTCCAAAGAGGCAGGTCTGGTCCCTTCCTATTAGACATCTCCCAGACAAGTCATCCAGTCTTGCATTACCTTCCTATTCATCAGTAACACAAAGAATAAGTCTCCAGGAGAATCCAAAAATTCCTGTGTTCCACTCTGCCTTCCTGACAGTCTTCTATACTCTTAGTCATTACCTCCTATTCAGTCTCAATTTACAATGCAGAAGACACAAGGAGATGTAAGAAACCCTTTCCTAGAAAAGCATTGTATTGCCATGAGTTAGGTTAGATTTAGATTAGATGTTAGGAATAAATTCTTTACTCAGAGGGCAATCAGGCACTGACAGTGCCCAGAGAGCTGTGGATGCCCCATCCCTGGAGGTGCTCAAGGCCAGGCTGGATGGGGCTGTAAGCAACCTGGACTGGTGAGAGGTGTCCCTGTCCATGGCAGGGGGTGAAACTGGATGGGCTTTGAGGTCTCTTCCAACCCAAACCATTCTCTGATGGTATAATACTTGTAAATGTATGCACAGTCTGGTGCTCTGCTACGCTTCATCTTGGTTAGCCCTCTGTGCAACAGAGGCCAAGGGTACACAAAATGTTAGCAGGTCCAACTTTGATTATAACGCCAGCATTTTGTCAGGATGTTTACAAGTCTATGGGTGAGATTACACAGCCTTCTGCTAAGGCATTGCTTGTATTATAGGGGTTGTAATATTTCTGCAATATTTTCTCCCAAAACCAAAAGGGTTTAGCCTTAAGGTTTTACTTGCTACTTTCTTCCTGCCAACCAAGATGCACTTGGCTTTGGACACGTCTTACCTTCCAGGGCACTGGTGATGATGCTGACAGCACTCACTGCCCTCTGTCTCTGGAAGGGTTCATCCGAGTGGTCCACCGATGGGCGATGGGGCATTAAAAGCTGCTTCTTGCTGGCCTCATCTGAGGGAGAGGTCTGTTGAAATGAACACATCAGGTCAGCTGAGTAAAACCAGGGCAAAAAAACACAAGGCAGATATGGGGCAGTGTTTTCAAAATTGTCTAAGCAGTCTTTTTTTCTAAGAAGTCCAAAGTTCACCAGTTTCCCAATTAGACGTGTGCTGCTGGGGTACTTTTGAAAATGGCACTTTGAGCAATTTTAAAAGGTTGGCCTTGCTCTTTACCTCTGTGTAAATAGGTGAAAGATGCAGATGAAAATAAAGGGGCATTTCTGACATCAGAGAAACAGCAGTGCTGCTTTACCACCCTCTTTTCTAGTGAAAGAGGCCCTGCTTAATAACATTAATTACACCATTATTTCTGAAATGTGTTAACTGTTTAATTATACTGCTAGAAGAGGAGAAAGGAGTGTTGGTAACAGCTCCATTACAAGGCTCTGATATCATGCCAAGCCAACTTACTCCTCAATACATGGTTTTTCTTGGTCTGAAACACTGCCAGATCTGAGGAACATACTGTCATTCTGGTGATCTTTGGTGCCATGGATTCTGAAGCTCTGTAATTAGGGAAGAATTTCTGCTTCCTTTCCCCCCTCCCCTCCTAAAAAAAATCATAAAAAACCAAACTATTTTGGTCTCTTGTTTTCAAGAAAAAGATTAAAAAAAAAAAAAAAAACCCAACAAACAACTCCAATACCAGAAGATAAACAGAACTGCCAAATTTTGTTTAACATTTCATTTTAAATTAGTTTTATGCTTTTTGAAGGCTTAGGTTTCTGAAGTCAATAAGAAACACAGCACAACTGTAGGCACACTGTATTTAATACTTAATATTTTCAGCTCACAAGAGCAAGATGATAAGACTTTCATTATTACGAGTTCCCACATTATGCAGAGACAACTCCTACTTGATCTACTCCTCTAGCTCTGCCAGAGGAAAAAGAAAGGATGTTTGGGCTGTAAGGATCTGGGAAAGCTAAGTTCAATTCTGTCCTCTCCAATAGACCACCCAGTAAAGATAATTCCTCAAATTAATGTTTTAAAAGCTCTGTCCTGCTCCTCCAAGCATACAGGCTGTAAGACACTGAATACAGGCAAAAGACATGCACTGTAGATAGATGGGTCCCAATGGTTCCCAAAATACAGCTCAAGAGAATGTGAAAGGTGAAGAAATCCCTAAGAAGATTAAAGCCCCTGCTCTACACAGATGTTGGAGTAGATGCTTTTGCCCCTACATATCTAAATGAGCTATGGGGACCTGATTTAATCTTCTGGATTCTGGATCTTCTCAGATTCTTTGGATCTGAAACAGCACCAAGTGCCTCAAGTAGCACCTAGTCAAGACACACTATAGGCAACAGCTCCTTGGCTCTGCTGCCCATGGCTGGGTTTCCTCCAACAAAACTGTTCTTCAAGAAGGCAATTTTGTGGCAATGGGGATAAAAAAGAGCACTGATGCTTTCTGAGCTGTCTTTCTGGAGTGTAATCTCTTCAGAGCAGAGAACATCCCTACGTCAGATGGTTGCAAAGGACAAGGGCGCTCAGCCACTTGTTGACACTGAAAATAGTCGTCTGGGATATGGTTAGCGGGTCACTTTAAAGAACTGCAGATAAAAATACCAGTTCCTGCAAGGAGAGCAATGTTTAAAGCAATCACTTAAAACAATAGCTAGGTCAGAAAAGTACTAATGCTTCAAAATGGCTTTCTTTTTTTTAAAATGTTCTCTTTTGTTAAAACAGTTGCATCATTGCCCATTGAGTTACTGATGCAGTTGTATCCAAAGTAGAGGTGTAATCAGAATCTATTCAAAAAGAAACCCACTTGAGTGTAACAGAACAATAAATTGCTCTATGCTTGGTTTAGAGGCTGGGGAAATCAAGAATGATGATTCAAATGCATTAGTTCACTTTATTTCCTCCACCTCAAAAAATGTAAAATAAGCAAAGAAGCAACAAATGTTTTAATAATGAAGAGAGCATTTACCAAATTGCATAAACTTTCACACTAATTTGGAGAACGTAGAAAGTACGAGGGTTGCTCTGAAAATAATGCCTCCTATTTTATTATGTTGGCCCATGACACCAGAGGCTAATGTTGGTGGGATGGTGGTAGAGGCTGAACCTTCTCGCCAATATTCTGTTACATTCTGTTACCATTCAGATGTTACCAGACAGATGGCAGCAGAGGGGCAGTCTGACAGAATGGTACCTGATATGGAAGTGCATTATGAAGCAAAGGTGTGTCATTGAATTCCTCCATGTGAAAGAAATTGTGCCCACTGATATTTATCAACGCTTGATGAATGTTTATAAAGACCAGACAGTGGATGTGAGCACAGTGAGGTGGTGTGTTTCAGCAGTGGCGACAGCAATGTAAAAGACAAGCCAAGTTCCAGACAGCCATGCACAGTTGTCACACCATGAAATGAAGAGAGTCGCAATCAGCTAGATCACAAATTGGCTAATGGTGGTGACTGTGTTCAAAAAATAGTGTTTTGTAGCTGAGAATTTGCTCTATCAAATAGAATATTTCCATATTCCATGGAAATAAATAGGAGGCATTACTTTTGGAGCAACCTACATATGTAGGACTGAAAAAAATAACTAGGAAAAAAAAGTGCCACAAGGGAAACATATTTTTAAGTAGAATAAACTAAAGGGGAAAAAAAAAAGAAAAAGAAAGAAAGAAAAAGAAGGTAGAATAAGCTTTAAAAAGTCAAAACAAAGAGAAGCAACTAAAAATGCCAAATAGCAAAGCAACTCTTCTGCCAGTTCCCTCTTCTATAGGAGGAAGCATAAGAAATTCTCAAATGCCACTGGATCATCTAGCTCTTTTAAAACTGTACCATCTTCCCGTCTCTTCTGACCCAGAATTTAGCATGTATCAATAGCACTTCTTTATACAACCTCATCCCCAGAAGTTTTGTTTTTTTGTCTGTCAAGTAAGATAATATATTCCCACTGATGCGTGCAGAACTGCTTTTGCAAAATTCATGGGCTGATGGCCTTTATCTGAAAGCTACCTTTATTCACAGGTGCAAAGACTATTCAGTGTAGCAGTACAGAGTTAGAGAGAAAACATTCAGATTCATTCCTCTTATTGCAGTATTCAGCTAAGCCAGGATATGTGAAGAGTCCAGGCTGAACCCGATGAGTTGAGTGGAGAGGAACCTGATGACATTCAACAAGGGCAAGTGTAGAGTCTTACACCTGGGGAGGATTAACCACACTCATCAGTACAGGTTTAGAGCTTGACTTGCTGAAAAGGAGCCCTGTGGAGAAGGTCCTGAGTCTCCTGGTGGACAACAGGTTGGCCACGGGAGTGTGGCAGTGTGCCCCTGTGGCCAAGAAGGTCAGTGGGATCCTGGGGTGCATTACAGAGTGTGGCCAGCAGGGCAAGAGGTGATCCTGTGGTGAGGTCAAATCTGGAGAACTGTGTCCAGCTGTGGGCTCCTCAATTCAAGAAAGACAGGGAATTGCTGGAGAGAGTCCAGTGTAGGAAGGCCTGGAGCATTTCCTGATGAGGAAAGGCTGAGAGACCTGGGGCTGTTTGACCTGGAGAAAAGAATGCTTATAAATTTCTAATGGGCAGGAGTCAAGTGGATGGGGCTCTTTTCAGCGGTGCCCAGTGACAGGACAAGGGACAACGGGCACATCTGATCAGATTGCAATTTAGCATGAAGTATGCTTTCCAGAGAAGAAAGTTTCCATGCAGATGAGTTCTTCAAAATTACTGAAGTTACTTGGGGAAGTTCATGAGCTTTTGTTCTTTGTTAAGAATAGTCTATGAGCAGGTTTTATTACTTATCTTAGAAGTGAGATAGCTAATCCTCACACAAGGAACTGGGAGTTTTTGCAGTCTGAAGTACAAAGCAGTTCCAGGAACTGGACAACACCTTATACAAGGCTGTTAACATCATACAGAGAGTATACACAGTCACAATGGGTCGTGGTACTTTTATGTCTATGGAAATAAAGCAAAAATAACAAGGGTCTCCAGAGTTATGCAGGGAGTCTCCATAGTGTCCAGATGAGAAATCACAATGGAGTTAAATACAAGCATCTCTGTCAAGACAAGATTATTTGTGTTGCTCCTTGATTGACTGGAAATATTTTCCTTTGGATTAGCTAAATTCTATAGGGACAAATATGCTATTCAGTAATTTACATGTAAATGAGGATGCATAACACTGCAGAATTATTTTATTCTGAGCATCCACTGTTCTGAGCTATGTCAAAATCGCTACGCAAAGATGGGCTTATATGTGGCAGCATTTTAAAGATCACATTTGGGAACTGGGACAGCTTTAATTTTCCTTGTACAGTGAAAATCTTTTCAAGCATAAAAGAGGTGGACAGGGCACGCCATGAACAATGGACCCAAAAAGGCACCAAAAAAATATATTTAATGAGATTGGTGATGATCATAATAGCACACAGCCTTAAAAGTAAAGGCATTTAATTTTGTGAATACTTGATTATTTAAAGAGATGCACAGTAAGCTGGAGAAGCTTGCAATATTTGTGTTAAATCTGAACAATTTACCACAGGTGTGGTCTTATTTTGGGATGTGTTAAAGTAAAGTTTCAAGTGAACAGAAACTGGAGCCATGATGACAGCAGTCCCAGTAGACAGCCAGCGAGCCTCCAGTCATACGACTTCTTGGTAGCAGTGTTTGGATGACTTTTATTGTGTTGACCTTTTTTGGAACACAAAATTGCTAACACTTTGCTTTTTCAACAGTCCTGGGGAAAAGGCAAGGCGGGAAAAAAAAAAAAAAAGAAATTCTACCTTGGGGGGGATTTAAGGTTAACAAAAAAAACCTTAAACCCATGTGGTCAGCAAAACATCTTTCTGCTTAGAAATAACAAAAAAAAAAAGAACAAAAATTCAGTCTGAAGATAAGCTCCTAAATCCTCAGTTTGGCACTTCAGTAAACAGCCTTGCCTTTACTCAGGGCTTACTTACCCCAGTGGTTTTCCCCCCATCTAGAATCAATACCCAGATTTTTATTTTACTAAAGGAGAACAAAAACTGTGATGAAGAGGAAATTCAGCAAAGGTTGGGAGATCCCAGGTAGCCCCAAGCTTCCCCTTGCTGCTCATTCCAAAATCATGTCTTGGGTGGCCCTGCTCTGCTTCTGATGAGTGGATGGTGTCCTCTGTATTTTTTAGCCTTCAAAAAATTCACAGGTGCTTTACTTATCTTCATCAGATCCCATGGATAAACTGAGCTCCCAATAACAGCTCATTAACTTAATCAATTCTGTCCAAATGGATCAGTATCTTATGAAGGGAAGTGCTATTCTAATCTACATACACCAAGGCACAACAGAGTAATACATAACTACAAATAAATTCTAGATAGGCACATGGAAACTTTAGTCTTTACTGTGCCCTGAAGTTGCTTAAATAACATTCAGACTTTCCCTAAGAACAAAGAAAGTTCAAACCTCCAGCCCAACAATTGTTATCAGCAGTAAAGGAAGAATTATTTTCAAAATGTATCAGTCTCAAAGCAAGAAAAAAAAAAATTAGCATTTAAAACCAGGTGCAGCTTTCAGCCTATTGATGCCAGGCTAAGCCTGCTGAAATCAGCAGGTACACCATTTGAAGGAAGCTGGTGGGAAATCAGGGCCAGTCCTGATTCAGTGCTCTGAGGATCATGGGGATCTCCAGGAAAATAATTTGGACGTAGCACACGTTTCCTGCCAACAGCACCGTGCAAATTTCCAAGCTGAGCACCTCTTGCTCTTCACATCCAGGCAGACTGCTTGGCCCAGAGCTTCTGGAGGGTGTCTGCAGATCATACATTTACATTACACTTCTTTACTCTTCATATGACCTTTCTAGCTTGAACGCTGCAGCACAACCCTTGGTGCCAGCAAGGACAGCTCCCCAGAAACTCTACTGGATGGATGCCATTCTGCCTGGACCATGTCCTCCACGACCAGAAAAACTGTCAACCACTCAAACTACCCTACATAACTGGATGAATGGTCTAAGCACCATCCACTGAGACTACATGAATTTCCTCCTACACCTGTAGGTGTATTTAGGGATGGAGGAGACAGAAAATGTAAGAACGTTTAGTTTTTCGTGGAAGCAGACTCAAAACCACCCATGCCAAGAACCAGGGCCAGCATAAAATGAAGAATATTTAAAAGTCATATTTGACTTACATAGAATCAGAGGATCATAGAATGGCTTGGGTTGGAAGGGATCTCAAAGATCATCTAGTTCCAGCCTCCCTGCCACAGGCAGGGCTGCCCACCACTACATCAGTCACTAGATCAGGTTGCCCAGGGTCCCATCCAGCCTGGCCCTGAACACCTCCAAGGACGGGGCAGCCACAACTTCTCAGGGTAACTTCTCCCAAAATCTGGTATGAGCAATGTGGATGTTGTCATGTCACATCAGCTGTCACCACAGCCAGTCCCGCTGGCAAGCAGCCCTCAGCTGGGACAGGGCAATGGCACAAAGGCAGGAAAGCTGTTCATCCCAGTCCCAACTGCATTGCCTGGGGTAAATTCAAGGCTGAGTGATGCTAAGAGTGAACAGGCTAAAACTGTAGAAGTGTCTTGCAGGTGATGCCTTTTCATGGAAAGAACCAGTTCTTTGTTTCTTGTTCATGGGAGATGGAGCAAATATAGCACAAGTGGGTCCTTTCTCACCACGGGTTTACACTCATATAAAACAAATAACAGCGGTGGAGCTGGTGGGGTTAATGAGCTAACTTCAGCTTCACCCTGTAACATCTTCCTTCTACCTCCCCCAAGAGAAAATAAAAAGAAGCCAAAGCTGCTAAGCAGGAACAAACTTAACTTCAAAAGTTTAACAAGAAAATAGCAAAAATAATCCAACACAGAGCCCCAGAGGTGTTATCTCTGAACACACCGGGGTTTTCGATTTGCTCTTTCCTTCTGCCTGTGCCCCACAGCTGCAGCTGCACATATGTGCCCAGCTCTCATGGTTTCTGTAGCAAATGCATTTGTACAGCAGTGGGCTTCTTTCCAATTAGCTTTTAACTCCAGCTCACATTTTCTGGCTAGATTAGATACCAAACCAGTTTTGCAGGAGACACAACATCCTTCACATTGCATCACTGACCAAGCATCTGTTACTATAGTGTCTGGGTGTTATTTCCTAGATGACCAGGGAACTGCCTAGTGAGCTTGCACACTCAGGCCATTTCATTTTCAACATCCATTTTCAAAAGGCAGGAAGCTGGCAAACGAAAAGAAACGCCAGCAGAGCTCAAAGTCTCCCTGTCACCTCAGGGCCCAATCCTGTAAAATACCATTTTTTGCCATAAAAGCTTGAGTGCTCACATGGTTTGTTGAGCTTTCTGACAGCTGCGAGAGCCTCGGCAGGCTGCACAGCTGCTTGTCTTACAGAGAAAAGGGGACATCCACTGCTCATCTACTTAAGCCTTTCTACTGTAATTCATTATTTTTTTTTAAAGATGCACAAACTCCTTCATCCACAATTTCTTTAACATGCAGATTGTTATGCTGCAAGCATAATCCCAATAAAAGCCCACCATCTTCAGCCTGTCTATTGCTCTGTAGTCTAGAGACCTCTCTCAGGACTGGTCTCTCTTGCTTTCAAAGAGTGCAAATGGGAATACCAAAGTCCTATATGACTGCGAACATCTGAAAAAGCAGCAATGGCCCCAATATTGTCAACAAAGCAAATAATTCTCATACCACCATGCTTGCCATAGCTTCCCATGCACAGAACAGCCCCTTCTTGCATTTATAAATGACAGTCTGTTTGAAGGGCTACAGGGAGTGCTCAGATAAGTGAGGAAAAAATTCAGACCAACGCTTGAAAGGGAAGAAGCTGCCTTCTCTATAGAGAAAAGAAAGCTACCTCTCAATTTACTGATAATCTGATACCACAGCTGGGATCTATCTCATTTGCCTTTCTTTTCAGGAAATACCTTGCCTAATGCACATTAGAACATCACTTGCTTTTCACCCTCTCAAGATAATCCATTTTTGATATGTGGTTACTCTAGGTGGGTTTCATCTCACCTAACTTAAGACCTTTGCAATATGGAGTTTTTCACCCTGGGCTCTTATTGTTTTCAAAGAACAGAAAGAGATGCTTTTAGGGACAGAGATTATTTCAGTGCATTTCAGATCTCTAAGATGAAATAAATCCTGCCCACGTTCACCATAGTGACTAGACTTCCACTGCTTTAAAGATTATTGAGAGAGATGAGCTCAAATGTAGATATCTACATTAAAAGAGATAAATTCCCACCGTATCAGTCATATGACAACCAGTCATCATTGCCCCACCTGTGAAGAAGCTATTTTCAAAACAGCATCCCATGGTTTTCCAAGTGAATTCATTCTTATGTCTTAACAGTATCAGTCTTAATAGTTTTACTTCTAGCCTTAAGAAATATTTTGCAATAATGGTGCTTTGCAACAAAGATCCTGGAAATCTTCTGATCATCTGCTCATCTGTCCTAACCGGATGCTAGAACTTTCTGGGAACTACTCGTGGACAGTAAGAACAGCCCTCCACAAGCAGCTATACAGAAGAGCAGAAGTTAGATGTGTACAGATAAAAAAACAGAGGGAGAAAATGCAGTCTCAAGATGATAAGGCTGAATACAGAATCATTTTAAAACATTATTTTTCTCCAACACACAATGTCAGATATTCAAGTGGCAAAGGAACCAACTTGAAAAATATCCCTACAAGAAAAGAAAATTTGTATGAATCCCAGTATTTAGTCCTTTCACGGCATCACAGAATATCCTGAGTTGGAAGGGACACATAAGTACCATCGAGTCCAACTCCTGCTTCTTCCAGTCAGCTCTGAAGGACAAGTCTCACCCGAAGTTGTGAACTTATGTGGCATCAGACACATGTCGGTATGTGAGTTAGCCTGTTGTCTTCCCACACTGCCCAGGATGGTGGGAAGTTTCTCACTGCAGATTGCATACTGTGTAAATAAATTACAGCAAACTCCAACAACATTCAGAAGGAAACGAGAGCATGAATCACATACAAAATTTATAAAGTACTCACCAGATCTCCTGTCCCAGGTTTTTCCATAATAACTGGGGGGAGCAGTAACCCTGCAGGAGAAGTAGGGTCTGGGTTGAGTGCCCCGGTGCCTCCTCCTATCAGGGAAACCACACCATTGCAATCCACTGAGCTGTTCCTTTTGCCCGTCTGGGTGTAGTTGGGAGTAGTAGGGTGAGAACTATGGCTCACTTGACTTTGAATGCTCAGACGTCTCCCAGATCTTGGAATTAAGAGAGAGCCCCGGTGGCTTTCATTTTCCCCAGCGGTGCTGATCTCATCATCGGCAAAATCTGTTTCGGAGCCAGTGTCTCTACCACGGAGTCGGAAACTGAATATGCTTCCGTGGCTGGTTCTGCGCTTCACCAAGTTTGCACTGGGACCATAACTAATGCCAAGGAGAGTCTAGAAACCCCCAGAAAGGAAAAAGGGGAAAGAGAAACAACATTTTGCAACATGTTTTGAAGAGCGAGGAAGGTCTGGGGAGAATAATAAGCTCCATTTTAAATCAAGTGATTCAGAGAAAGATTTAATTGCATGTATTCAACCTTTGCAAAGTTAAGAGGTTGAAAAATCAGCCCTGGCCATTAAGTATTTGTCTAATACTCAACAGTTAAAGATGTACTGAAATAGGAAGGGTCAAGGCGGCATTCGCCTGGTATCGTGATGCTTCCTTTGCTTCTACTCCCTCCCCATATGATCAGTGCCAAAGGACCTGGGAAGGCAGCACAAGGAGTGGAAGACAGGAGCAGGGAAGGGAATCCAGCTCCAGTTCACCACATTTATCACACATCTTCATAACAGCTGGGGAAGGAACGTTGCAGTGGGAGAACAAGAGATAAAGAAATAGGGCAGGAAATGAACTGTGGGAAAAAATGAGAAGAAGAGGGAAGAAGAAGAAGCAGAATACGACGGAAGAAGGTGATAAAGAAAAAAAAAAAAAAGAAGAGCAAGAAGAGGAATATGATTTATTGGTTTGTAGAATGATTACCCCAATATACATAGCTGCTTTGAGGGGTAGGCGACCTCAGTATACAGCAATCTCCTTTACACCTAAACGTCAGCCTTGATGATCCACTCTGATGTCTGCTGGTGAGAATGCAATTCTGACAGAGCGCCAGTAAGATGTAGCCAAGCACTAAACACATGTAAACCCTGACAGAGTGAAAAGGATGTTCAGAAAATGCATATGGAGTTCAAGTCTGTCCCCTTCCCTCATACTGTGAAGAGGAAATTAATGTAGTAAGAGCATTTAGGCAGAACATACTTTTGATTTACAGCCTGCACAGAGTTTTCAGTTTCTTCAGAACTTTCTCATGAGCCAAGTATATATGAAGAGAGGTCAGATCTCCACAAACCAGCAAAGCCAAATGAGCATTATTTCTTTTTGCACTGTAGCTCATCCCACCAGATTATGTAACGATGCTATTTTGTGACACTGGTACAAGGAAGCATACAAAAACCAGGCTCCTTCTAACTAAAAACAACCCATTTGGATTGCTACCAAACTCTAACTGGTAAAAAAAAATAATAATCCATGCCTGGGTTTCCATGACACAGTCATTGAGACTGATTTCTGATGGCAACACACTTCCAGCTGCTCAAATTGCATCTGAATGATGACTCAGCCTTACTCCCTCCAACCATGCCAGACACTGCCTTGCAGAGATGATTTACTATAAGCTTTGAAATGTGTCTCCCATGTTTCTCATACATATGACATCCAGGGGCAAAAAGTGAAAACAAGAAATATTAATTTAAGGAACATACTGGCAATGTACGGCTCCAAACCATGATCATTCTGGTATGTAAAGTCTTGAAATCCATCCAGAATGAAGCTAGAGAGCAACTCTGGCTTTAACAAAAGTACAATTTGTAACACAACCCACTCAACCAATGAGGCGAAAACAAAAACTATTAAGATAAAAAAAAAAGTATGTTATTTACAGAAATACAGCTCTGCATAAATCTTATAAGCTTGGGAGTCCGTAATTGGTCACATTTACTTAAATCACTTACTTGTTTTCTATCAGCTTTTTATGGCTGCCAAGTACCCCTAAATTCACTGACAACAAAATAGGAAAAGACTTAGCCCATTACATGGCTATTCAGAAAACAAACAAACAAAAATAAAAAGCACTGATTTTAACTTGCCCTTAGTTAAGCAGAAACAAATTATCTGAAGCTATTTACCATCATTTGATACACACAGCATGTGCAGATTCATATTCATGCATGTCAGTATTGTTTATATAAAACCCTATTTAACAACAGTCTCACTCTATTTTTGTTCCTGCAACATACAGTAGAAACAAGTGCCACGAAGTTTTGACTTGGAGGCAACTAGCAAAGGAATAGAAAAATGTTAATATCATCTTTATATATCATTAAAAATGCCCTCAGAGGCACATTTCCCCCTTTTCTGCTCCTCTCTTTTCTTTTTAAGCTGTGCAGGTTTTTTTCTAAGAGCATTTTGACTCTAATAGGGAATGGACAGATATAATTAGATGAATGAGATTAGAGTAAGAAAATAAATCAGGCTGTGAGGGGATCCTGAAGCAAAAAAAAAAAAAAAAAAAAAAGTAAAAAAAAAAAAAAAAAAAAGAGAGAGACAAAATAGGTTCACAGGTTCACAAGAATGCTTAGTGAGCATTTTTAATTCATTTTTAAAAGGAAGAACTAATATGTTTCCTTTCACAGTTCTAACACACTATCTCCAGGTCAGTCGTCACATTAAATATTGATTCTTCTCTCCAGCTGGAAGTTTCAGCTTTAATTGCATATTCAGAGTTTGGCCTACCCAGCAAGTGCAGTGAGGAAGAAGTGATGTTTCAGACCATGGCTTACCATTCTCCTCTGACTGTCATCGTATTCACATTTGGAATTCCTCTGGTCTTCCCCATACTCTTCTGTCCCCAAAGATTTCTTTTTCTTTCGCCTGTTTCTTCTTTCCTTGGCATTTTTGGATGCTAAAGGTGACATTTCCAGGGAGCTAAGTGACATTGAGTCAATCCCTTTAGCAGCTAGTGCCTAAAAGAGAAGATGGCAGAAGGTGCAAAAATTATTATTTGACTTTCGGATCCCAGTGAGCACTAATGATTACTCATTTTTCGTTCTATGTTTTAAGTTTGTACAAGAAATAAATTAAAATTTTGAAGAGGTCATTAAGGATAAAACTACCTCATGTGGCTGGAACTGTTCTTAACCCATTTCTAACCTCACTACTTAGTCATAAGGAAAATAAACAAGTGAAAAACAAGTGAACCAAGTTCCTAGTACGGATGCACACATGCAGGTCTACCATTCACATCCTGTGATGGAAAATAGGAATGGCTTAATAAAATCATCTCATTTATGGAGAGCTCAAGAGCAATAAATCTCAACACTTCATAAGATAACTAGCTTGTGGGCACACACTCCTTCTGGAGCACTTCTGTTGGTGGCCAAAAGATTGGGGTCAGGACACCACAAGATCAACATCCCCCATGACTACAGCCCCTTAAACCAGGAGGCTGAGCAGGAGGGGAGCCAAGCTGGTGGCTGTGCTTTCCTCTTCTGTCATGGAGAGATGCTAGGAGCAGCAGGCAATTCAGCTGGCACGTCTTCGTAAACACTTATCCCAAGCAGCAGCACAGGCAGCTGTGATGAGAGATTCAAGGAGAAAACCATGGGCTTAACTGGAGATAAGGTGGACTTTGCTATGCCGTGTGCTTCAGTGCTGCGCTTGCTATCTGGTGGGATCACGGCAGGAGCCGCCTGATAACAGACCAACCGCTAGGAGCCCAGCAGAAGCCGAATGCAAAAGCCTGAGCACACAAAGCAAGAGCCTTGAAAGCAAATGAGCAGCAGGAGGAAGAATCGATACCGGCAGAGAGGAAGGCACAGCCCACACCAGCTCACTGGATCCCCATCCCCAAGGATGCCGGCTCTGCACAAAGCGTGAGGTCAGGTCTGGAGGTGCCATGTCCCAGCAGGAGCCACATCAGTGACCCGCAGACAGGCCCATTTGCAAAGCCCCAGATGGAGTATATAAAATGAGTGAAATATAAAAAAATAAAAATCCTCTCCAGGTTCCCAAGAACAGGAGGAACAGATGAATCCTCAGTGCTATTGTCTGCAAGCCACTAGAATCAAACAGGCAATCAGCTCTCCGCAGCAAAATACTCCCTTCCTCCCACAGGCATCAGTCCAAGGAAAGTGAAGGCACTTAACAGTCGTGTAAAGAATCAATCATGTATTTCAAGGAGTAGCGGTAGCTCTATCAAGCTGAGAGCACAACAAAACTTAATTCCCATGGGAAATATCTTTCATGAGCAAGCTGCTTAGAGCAGGGAGGAGGGCTCAGACATCAGACTAGGCTGTTGTATTTTGTTGAATTTTTTTTTTTTTAAATCAATTGATTTAATTGCTGCACCCAAGTTCTTTCTCTTCATAAAGATTCAGCAAGTCTTCTGGTGTTAAATTCAGGTTTAGGAATGTGTTAGAACAATTGTGTAAATTGACCGATGGTCCCCAAGCAGGTCTATCAGTTATATCTGTGTTCTCTTTATACTGAGCAACGTCAAAGCTGGTCTAAAGAGTTTCAGTTTTCCTTTCAGATTGCCATCATACTGCATTGATCTAGAAAATATTGTAGGTTGTGCTATTAAGCTCACTGTACTCTTACTGAAAAATAAGCTAATTTCAGTTTCCTAGCATTTTCTTACCCATTGCTTTCTGCACTACATCAATTGTTGAAAAAGGATTTGGACCAAGTTGTTTCTCAGGGCATGGAGGATGTGTCCACATCCTGCCTATCTGCTCTTCCTGATTGGCTTCCAGTGGCTGAGCTGAGCGTCCTGTCCCCCCTGCACTGCAAATCTCTGTTAACACGCAGGGCAGGGAACGACATGGGGAGCAAGGATGGGTGGTGGCTGAAGGATGGGAGAATAGCGTAGCTCAGGTGAGCCCTGACATGGCATTTATGCACAAAATGGAAGTTAAGGTGAGATCTAGTGGTATGGTGAGCAAGCCAAAACCAAGAACTTGAGATAAGGACCTGAAGAGCAAAATTAAAACTGAGTAGCTCTGACTGGACCAAAGGACATCTGAAAGCTACGCAGCATAGCAGACCACTCAAATCACTTTGCTGAGCATCTTCTTCAGGATGCTCAGTTTGAGATGTTGGGGGCTGATTCACAGAAACCAAACTTCACACGTAGTTATGGACAACTTCTTTTTGCAGGTACAAAGCCGTAGGTGACGGCTCCTGGGCATTCAGACAACCCAAACAAGTGAACACATTGGATCCCATCCTCTGTATTCGTAACCTGCTTCTCCACAAAAATTAGATAATTCTCCAGGAGGACTGCAAATACTAATGAGTAGTTCTGAAGCATACAGAGTCTGAGCGGTGACAGGAGGCGCTGAAAAACCTCAGAGGATGTTAGTCATTTGGGTTTTGAAGCAGTCTTTGAAAGCCCGAATCTGGAAATCTTGAGCTGACCTAAGGCTACAGAGCAAACGAGGAGAAACTCAAGAACTGCTCTTGAGTCACACACTGTCAACTCTCTGTACTGAACCAGACACACGAAAAATGAGACGTGGCTGGTTAAAGAAAAGACCATGCTGTAAATCACATAGAAGAATGGAAACAATTTAGGTTTGCACGAGAAACCTTCATTTTGACACATACTGACTTTCAGGCCTTAATGTTCCTTTTCTGTGTACATACATACAGGTTTAACTAAAATCAAAGACTTCAAAAGGAAATGCTTAAATATGTTTAATTGTAACTGGGGCTACCAAAGCTGACTGTTATTAAGAAGAGCTCAGCTGGAGTCAAAAGACATGAAAATTTACACAAAACAGGTACAAGCTGGAGTTCAGTTTGCTCCCTAAGGTTATGGCATAAAGTTACTCCGTTCATATACAGACTAAATTGCATTTACCTATTACTTAAACCATCAAAATAGATCTTTAAAAGGACATAAACCATGCATAAGCCTCTACTAGCACTTTGTAAAGAATGAATTGCATTTTCTATTTTCTTTCCAAGGATTTAAATGGGCTTTGTATTAGGCCCTGAAGCCACACGTACCCAAAAGCAAATTATGTATATTAGTTTATATTGTGTATCGAGGATTTATTTCTCTCAACTACACTGCTGCATGTTATTTCAGACTAATTTTCTTATTGTCTTCCTGATCACAGCACCTAAAATGTTCTCTTCAACTGTTTAATAAAGGCTTTCAACCCCACACAAACCACAGGCAAATTAATTGGTGTTATTAAGGCTACATTGCTACATCCACATTTTGGCCTCCCTGTTTTGATGGAAACTGCAACACAGCATTAAAGCCATATCCTTTACAAAATTTGCAAAGTTTAACCTCATGATCTGTCTGTTCACTTGCTCAGTTACAAAGTCATATGCATTTCACATGGGTTAACATCCATCTTTGTCTCCATTATCAGACAACTGGATATTCATGGCAGAGTAAACAAAACTGTGTGAAAATGAGCGTGGGCTGAAGATGTGGTGGAAGGAGGTTCAGCTGGAGCTACGGCTGAGCTACCAAAATAGATGTTCTGTTCTTGAATGCAGATGTACTTATATCATCATGAATACGTTGTATATGTCAACGAATATAAATTCCTCTGCTGGCATACACAGTTACAGTTAAACCAATACAGCTCTGGACATGTAAACACTAAAAAGCCTCACTCTGAGCAGGAAGAATCATCATTTCTCTTTTAGAAAAGACTATAATAACTCTGTCCAGGAAAATAATCATTAAGCTGCTTTCAAACAAACTCTTATACTGAAATAAAGAGAATTTGAATCTTGAGGTACCATCTTAGAGTTACCCAAGGACAATCACATCATACAGTTTACCTACCTCCTGCTCTTTCTTTAACATCTCCATGGCTTCCCGAAACTTCCTTTCCTTTTCTTCTGTTTCAGCAATAGTGGCTTGGTTCTGCTCTTCATATGCCATGGCCACCACAGCCAGAATAAGGTTGACCAGATAAAATGAGCCCAGAAAGATGACCAGCATAAAAAAGAGCATGTAGATCTTCCCAGCAGATCTGAGAGTCTAAAAGTACAAAGGTAAAACCACTAAGACTTGTTTACAATGTATTTTGAAAGAAAAGATAAAAGATATTTTTATTCTTTTTTAAACGAACATTTAGAATATAATTTAATTCAGCTTTTGTTCATCATAGAATCATAGAATCACCAAGGTTGGAAAAGACCTTCAAGATCATCCAGTCCAACCAGCTGCCTATCACCAATAGTTCTCTCTAAGCCATGTCCCTCAGCACAGTGTCTAAACACTCCTTGAACACCTCCAGGGTCGGTGACTCCCAAACAGAATCCCTTCTATGACAAATGATGCCATCATTAACCAAAATAACCTTCTCAACAATAAGTTTTCATACCGTAGTCAAAAACTGTATGCTCTGCACTAGAACTCATTTTCAAAAGGAGAATGTTTTACCAAACATTTCTGCAGGTTTTCTTTGAGAACAAATGCCCTTATAATCAGCTGCAACAATAGCTCACACAGCTCAGCCTACTCTTGTCTGGTCCATAGAAACTTTCCAAGAGGGATTCACCTTATTTCCACTCAGATATCAACAATGAAGGTCCTTTTGCAGTTGGTGGAGAGAAAAAAGGTACTTTTGGGGTGTAATTCACCTAAGCATTCTTTAGAGATCTGCCTCATACTAAGCACCCTGGGTGCTTTGACAGTACTGCCCAGTTCTTCACGAGATTCATAGGCATAACTGAAGTTTAGCATGGTAGGTTGAGCTTGTATTATAATTATGTAAGAACTTGACACTGGTGATAGAAACTACCGTGTGCTATTATGGGGTCCAATAATAGGAATGATGTTCGCCGTTATTTGCTATGACAGTTTCAGCCTTCCAGAGCTGTGCATGCAGTTCTGCACCACGCAGATGCAGTTGTTCAAAGAATCTTTGATTTCCTTGTTATAAATTTTCCTGAAATGAAATTGCATGACTCTTTGCATGTGAAGCAGGAACCCCTGGTACCTTCAAAGGTGCCTACCTTAATTCCTTCAATCAGGAATTTTCCAGACAAACTCCCTTGATTTTCTTATAAGCATTGCCTGGTTTTGGCAATCTTGAGATGCGGAAGTAAATGCTTAACGGTTTCATGGAGAGAGCATGTAATTCAGTACCAAACTATCACATGCAGCTCTTCAGAACGTGCATATATTTGGGAAATGCATGCTAAAATGAAAATTTACTAGCAGACCACTTTGCACGTATGGCTGTAAGTTAACTCCATTTGTGGCCCTTCCTCTTAGGTGTCTACAATGAAAGGTTTGCCAAGAGGTACCAGGTAGCTTTACTGTCTGATAAATTTGTGTTCATTGCCATGCCTTGAAAAAATAGATATGCCGAGTACACGGTGCATTTCTGTTTGCTTGTCTGCTTGTTTCTGAACTGGATTCAGAAGACTGGTCTATGCTACATCAGCCAACAAACATCATTAAGCAGTGATGGGGTGACTTTTTTTAAATAGTAAACTTTTCTCAAATGGAGGTATATTCATAGCATTCTGCTCTTAACTCCAATTCTGCCCTCTCCCCCAAGCAGCCAGTCTAATGCATTCTTATACGATCAACACTTCTCAGAAAGGAAATTGATTGTAACGATTGATGGTCTTTGTCCAGAACACACCAAGAATGGCTTACTTAATAACCAGGAATTCTTTCTTGCCTTTAATTGTTAGATATTTAACTATAACAAGACATTGTGTTTATTTCCTGTTTAAAAAAGTAATACACACACACACACTCATACCTGTTGGTAGAGGCGTTCCCAATAATCTTGAGTCATAAGACGGAACAGAGAGAGAAAGGCCCAGCCAAAAGTATCAAAGCTTGTGTAACCATGGTCAGGATTTTCCCCAGCCTTCAGACATATGTATCCCTCAGGGCAGGTGCTGCAAAACAGGAGAGACAATACATGAAATGTGACATAGTTGGCTTCAGTGTGGAAAAATAGATTTCAAGGGACGATATTGAATGTTCTTGCTTAAATGCTCAGATGCTCCAAGGTAAATTCTACTGAGTGAAAACACAACAATATATGCTAACTTCATAGTACCAAAGATCTTTGTAATCTTATTTTTCCTTTGAAAGGGCAAACTGGGAAATGGTAATCACAGCTAGAGCTGAAATGGCAAATGATTGCCTGTCATTCTGCTATTTGGAATAGACAGAAATGAGGCGTCTAACTAAGCAGGACTTTGGTACTCAAATGTAATTTCTCCTACCACTTAATCCTAATTAAAAATCAAAAACTTGGTGTCTCCTCTTACAGTTCTGGGTAACACTCTGATGGTGAACCTGCTTTTCTGGTTGTGTAGTCTGACACTGGCTGGACAACATCAGCATGTGCCATCTGAGCTCCTTCCTGATTGCTTACCTGACCTCACACTCACCCCCCCCGCAAGGACTAAATCTTCAGTCTAAGAAACCCAACCCTTTGTTCCAACATTGGTTTAGTATGGGGTCATGACATTTTTTTCTGTTTTGACCAGGAAAATATTGCAGATCCACGTATTAAATGGCAAGCAGATATCATGACTTACATTGGCTCTCATTAAACTTTAAGACTCTTCACAAGTGATTTTCTAGTCCCTGATGCCAAAACTGAAAAAGAATGCTCTCTGCTTTAGAGCCAGCAGTGGTACTAAGTACCAAACTGCACCTCATCAAATTAAATAGCACAAGGTGGCAGAGATCCCAGATCACTGACCCTCCTTTTCCAGCAGTGGTACAAGAAACATTTAGTCACAAGACCCCACATACCTTCACACAAGAAGCCACTTCCCAAACTTCCTAATATTGCCACATGGCACAATACAAAGCAATAATGTAAATAATGAAAAGTCATTTTCAAATGACACACACGCATGAAGACAAAAAAGATTCATGAGAAAGCAGACTGTGCATCAGCAGGAAAATCAAGGATTAATTTATGTATGTGTAAGTTTTATACTGATATAAGTCAAATCTCTGCACTGCATGGTAGGAACCCAGCACTGCATGTTGAGCTGAGAATACATTGCTACAGGTTCTGAAGTTATACAAATCTATAGTGTCAGCCACCGACATTACACATTCAAGAACATTTTAAGAAGCTTAATTTAATATCATTAGTCAAGCATAAATTTTCAAATAAGCCTGCTTTGAACACTGAAAAAAGGAGTGTTGAAGCACTGCAAAATGTCTGCAAAGCCATACTTGCAGTGATATTCAAAAAAGCAATAAAGAAGGAAAAAGAACAGTTGATGCTTAGTGAATTAAGTGTAATACACAAGTTAATATATTAAGTGATTCTGTCATCTCAGGTAGAGCCAACTTATCAGCTGAGAATTTAGACAATACTAACTGTACCTCACAAAGAAAGAAAAAGGAAAGTGCATCTCAATTTCTCACTGCCTAGAAATGCTTCCTTCTAGAGTTTTCCTACTTCCTATTGTTTCCTGACCAGAGCCACATTTGAATAAAAATTCAATGAAGTAACATTTCTTAGAAAAGAAGAAAATGCAGAAATTTGGGCTTCCCTCCCTCCCCTAAAATATGCAAAGGCACGCTGAATTCCTCTTGTATAACCATGTCCTTTATCGAGGCAACATTTTCACTAAACCTCCTCTCTCCCAGAGGCAGCATCTGCTGTCACTTTGCCACAGAGACATGAGATTTCTGCCTCAGATCTGCTGCTGCAGACAGCCTACAGTGCCCATGACATGCTGCTGACACCGTTCAAGAGCTCTGAGAAATAGATCCTCTGGGTTCCAGAGAAGAAAACCCTTTCTGCTTGCATGCACTAAGACATCGTGCCCAGGCAGGACATGAAAATTCTTGTTAAGGCTCTTTCCCTTTGCAATGAAAATAAATTCATTGACACGCTCTGCTTGCCTGGAAACTGAGTTATTATTTACAGAGGTGGACAAACTTTCATGGAATCACAGAATTGTTTGAGTTGGAAGGGATCCTTAAAGGCCTTCTGCTCCAACTCCCCTGCAATGAACAGGGACACCACAGCTCCAACAGGTGCTCAGAGCCCCATCCAGCCTGACCTTGGGTGCCTCTTTCCTTAGACCTGCGTGAAAGGCTGATCTCAAGAAGATCCAGTGATCTGCTCTCACTGCTCTTATTTTAATATTATTACTAACGGCCAAAACATCTGAGTGCAGCTGTGAGAAACTCAATAGGTGATTTCTTTAATGGTGAACCTAAGCATAGGTTGGGCAGTAGGCTGGAAATTAATTTTCAGTGAGGATAATTTGACCATCTTAAGCAAAATAGAAATGCTGCCGTTAATTTCCTGAGAAATTTCCGGTTAATTTCCTCAGTTTCCCATTTCAAAAGAGAGAGATCTGTGCCTAAAAGAAAGGAAATATTGAGAGCATTGCATGTTGATGTGTTTCGTGCAAAGCTCTCATCACCATGAGATCAGAGGTTGCAAAGCCACTCTCAGGTTTACTGCCAATGTTACTGACTGGGAAAACTTCATTTTGAAGGAGGAGAAGGCTATTTGTTGCAATTGCTTGAAAAACTCTTAAGAAATGGAGATGCAATTCTTCTGACTATGAAAGTGAGCAACAGCTCCTCAGACTAATATTTTTTTTTTGTTTATAACACTGTTACAATTCTTTCATGTTCTGTTCTACTTTTATGTATCTCAAAAGTAATTTCCATGTAGCAATAGATTGCTAGAGTGAAAAGATCAGTGTGGTTTCATAGTGGGCATATACAGTACTCTAATACAACGGCTTCTCTGATAGTAATGCCTTCTATTTTATGATGATGGCCCACGACACCAGAGGTGGATATTGGTATGGCAGTAGAGGTTGAACCTTCCCACCAGTATTCCTGGGTGGTGCGTCTCAGCAGTGGCAACGCTGGCCACATTCCAGACAGCGAAGCACAGTTACCACACCTGGAAATTAAGAGCATCTCAATCAGCTCATCCACAAGTATCAATGGATTATGACCAGGGAATCGTGTATCAGGCTGAATATTGGCCTCAATGAGTTGGAAACGATGATGGCAACACTGGAATATTGCAAAGTTTGCAGCAAGTGGGTCCCACGAATGCTAACACAAGAACAGAAAGAACACCATATGCAAGTTTGTCAGGACCTACAGAATCAGTATGAGGCTGAAAGTGATGGTTTCCTGGATAGCAATCATTACTGGTGACATGATGTCACCACTATGAGACGGAGTCAAAATGGCAGTTCATGGAGTGGCAACATGAGAATTTCCCATTGAAGGTAAAGTTCAAGATGCAGTCTTCAGCAGGTAAAGTGATGTGCAATGTCTTTTGGGATGGAAAAGGGGTGATCCTTCTGGCTTTCCTGGAATCTGGACAAACCATCAATTCTGACCATGATGATGCTGACTAAACTGAAGGCTCAAACTTCCAAAGTCAAGCCAGAGAAGACAATCTTTCTCTGGCAACATGGTAACTCCAGGCCCCAGACCAATTGGAAGACTGTGGAGCATACTGCTAGTCTTGGCTGGACTGTCCTGCTGCACTCACCATATAATCTGGCTTTGGTGCCTTCTGACTTCCATCTGTCCAAGCCAATGAAAGATGGACTGTGTGAGCAACATTTTCCTAGCAACTATGTCATCATAGCAGCTGTGAAACAGTGTGTCACCTCCATTGGTGCAGATTTTTATAAGCATGGCATGCAGGCTCTTGTTCATCACTGCTGAAAATGCACAGTGAATGGCAGTGACTGTGTTGAAAAATAGCATTTTGTAGCTGAGCATTTTTTCTATCAAACAGCATTATTGTGCTCTTTGTATCTGTTGTCATTTCTGTGGACATAAATAGGAGGCATTACTTTCAGAGAAACCTACATAGTATATGCAGGTGTACGATGAGCTACCTTCAGCACAAAAAACATGAACTCCAGCTCAAAGAAAGCTGTTAACATTAGCTCACATCCATCTTAACAGAGACTAGATGCTCAAGACAAAAATCTCTTACATTTCAGCTCCTTACACTTCTTCACCCTCTTTTGTAGCCTACAGAAGTGACAGCCCAGGGGTTGTGGGTGCTCTGAAAAACTCTGAGAGGAAAAGGAAATGCTGCTTCCCAGAAAAACACTCAACAAAACCATAGGTGGAAGGCTTTCACATGAGAGTATTATTCTGCGACTGACACCATTTCCTCTGAGGATTTTTGTAAGGAGTCTCAAGATTTTGCTGAAGTGTCTTAGATGTATAATAAAGTCTTCCCCTCCAGATTTTTTTTTCAAGCTCTTTAGCTTCTTTTACCTCAGGGAAGCATAACAGAGGATTGCACTCTCCTATGATTCACAAGGATGGGCAGCAACAACAAAGTACATAAATACAACATCCTGCACAGGAGCCTCCTAGGATACTGTTCAATTAATCACAGTAAAATTAGTGTCATTGATTTGGAAAAGTTAAAAGCATCAGTCTACCTACCCATCCATCAGGCTGTAATCACCACTGTAAGCTGGCAGTGGCACAGGAAATTAAAGAATAAAAGAAACAGCTTTGTTTTAAATAACACAGATTGGGAATGCCAGATAGTTGTAGCTGAGGGGCATAATTACAAAATGTTCTGGCTCAAGAGTTTAATCTCAGCAAGCCAAGGAACCTGCTGATTCAGACTGCAGTGGCCAATAAGGTTGTGCAATAAAAGATTTGTAAAACAACCATGTGCTGGGTTGTAACATTCAGACCCTGCCGATACGGGGAGTGTTGTCCATCTGTTGCCAGGAGTTAGCAACAAACTGCTGCTCAAGTCACGCACGTCAGCAGCAAAGTCAAGTCTGCCCCTTTATCTGGAGTAGGTTGCAAAAGCTCACTACGGTCTGCCACACTTAATTGCTTATAAAAGCAACAACAATGTGCATTCCACAGACGTGCATCAAAATGGAATAAATAAAGCCATAAAAATAAACAAATGAACAAGGAACATATGATGTTAATGGCCCCTAAGAGGCCCTGCTTCAGTCACAACTTAAGCCTAAGAATGCAGAAAACAAGCTGAAAGGTTTACAGCTGATGTCTTGGACACATGTCTAATGCCAGTGGAGTGCCTGGTCATCATGATGGGGTCTCAACAAAAGAGAGTATTCCCACTGCTCCAAGGTGGGTTTTTTTAGACTTCATGTTACAATAATAGGGAAAGCAAACTATCTTTTATTCTCAACCAATCCAGCGGTCAGACACTAGATCTTCTGCCTAAGCCATCAATCAAAATGGAGGGCAATAATTTATCATCATAAACACAATGACAGGTGACTGCTTAATGAATACGGTAGCCCACAGTTGGTCTTCTTCTCTCATGTGGTTGATGAGCTTATTACAGCTTTGACTAAGAGGTAATAATACCCATCCTTAAGAATTGAGAGGATTTGGATTTAATCCCTACTACTGCTGTTCAACCACTGATATGATCTTCCAGATTCACAACTGATCCCTAGGATTGGGGGGCTGTTACTTTTGCCCTTAAGGCTGTATAATACATATAATTATCCCCTATGTCCCCTGCAGCATCCCTCAGGTGACATTCTTGCTTACTGCTATTTTTTATACTCAAGTGAGCGAGCCATCCTCATTCTGACATCACTGTAACCAATAAAGAGTAAATGGAAAAGTCTACGTGATCCACATCAGAATCTAGTTAAATTGATGGAAAATACGCTGCACAACCTGAAGGTCTGTAATAAGTTCATTAATACTGCTTACTAAACTGAGGTGTAATTAGGCTATTAGCTTTGTCAGTCTAAAAAATGTACTTCATTCTTCATAAAATATTCCCACCTTGGCAGCAGTGGAAGAAGTCACATTTGAGAACTATATCCTTTCCTCAGTACAGCAAAATTTCCAGCCAGCTATACCCAATCAGACTGAACTGGGTGAGCATTACAAGGACACTGGTCCCACTGGGCACACACCAAAGCCCGTTCATTGGGATGGATCCATTCATGCAGCAAACCAAACACACGCTGCCAGACTGCACCCTACCTGACAAAGTTGGCTATGCAGAGGTCACCTACAAACAGCTGTTTGTTGCCACGTTCCCCATTCTTGTCTCTGCCCAGGGGTACATACAGTGAAGGCACCTGAGCATCATCTTCACCCCAACCCATTCATGGTTTGTGACTCCGAAATTCAAACCCTCTATGGCAAGGGAGATTTTCTCACCGCATTTTTTCGGCAGCCAACAAAACACAGCCTGAACCTGGAACCTTAAGACAGCAAATAATTATAATAATAACAATAATAATAACACAGGTTTACTTAAATTCAGGCAACTCTGAGCAGACCTCATTGCCAGCGGCAGAATAAAAGAACCAACTGGGTGCATTATTCTCTGCTGCAGTTCCTCAATTTCCAGCACAGCTGGGATTGTGTTGCTGGGTATGTTTGCTTGTAGTGGGGGACTAAGAGCTCTGGAAGATCAGGCTTTTGGACGTGTTATTCTGGCAGACACGTATGTCGTTCCAGGCTCTGTGCCTTCCATGGCTGAGCAAGAGCTGCAGCACTGGTTTGTGCAAGACAAGGTAGAGCTGGGAGAAGCAAAGGAAGCATCACATAGCAGCAGTGCTCCTTGGTATGGTGTGTATTTCTTCTCCACCCTTCAGGGTTGTGATAAGCCTCTGCAAGGGGCTTTAAATCACCCCATGGAGGATGCATAAAGGCAAAGGAATGTTATTACAGCTCAGAGAGATCAAAGCATTGCACCACTGTACATGCTGTAATGGGTATGCTGACAGCATGTTGGCGTGGAGAACCTACCATAACAGTATTACTTGCAGTATTCATTCTGAATGTGAAAACAGGCATCTAATACAACTTTATGCGTTGGCATTAATTACCTTAGTAAAATGCCACAACACAAAAGGAAACAAAGTTTTATCCCAGTGATGCTTTAGAAACATTTAGGACTTGCTTAAAAACTTTGAGAATTACGCTACATGGTGCTGCCTACATCCCTTACATGCAGTCAGCTCAGTGACAGCAGAACTTACCAAACCCTGTAGAATTTTGCCCTACTCTGTACATTATTTTAATGCATCCGTTAAGAAAAATCAAGGTCATAGGGAGGATAAAGGTAGCTAAAGTTTCTATAGCAACAGTTACTAGGATGCGGTTGCCAAAGGTGCTTTCTTGTTACATCCTGAAGTAGCTGTACTGGCTGCTTTTCCTTCCTGTTTACTACTCTTTTTGGTAATATCGGTACAGACATGATGCAAATGTGCTTTCTTTGTCAGCATGATCTCGCAGACGGTTCCTGCCCATGAGCTGAATATACAGGACATGTCATGTGAAAGGGAACAACAACAACAAAAAAAGCAGTCTGACCTTGAGGGGACACAATTGGCTTAAAACATGCACACTTTTCTGGAAAAAAAAAAAAACAACCTAAGAGCTGCATATAGTAGTTGCAAGTGGAAAAAAGAAAGTGAAAAAAACAAAGATAAGTTTCTCTTTTTCTGCTCACTGACTTTGCATATTGCATATTGTCCACTTCTCGTTCCCCTAACAGACAAATCTCCCTGCTGTTCCTATTGCTCGTCCAAACCTGTAGGTAGACAGAACAGCAGTCTAAGCTGGAGAAATGTCCCTGTGAAATTACAATAGCACAAAAGTGGAACTGCTTTGGATCTGAAATGTATGTCCTTTTTCATGGACTCATAATCCCAAGCTGAGGCACCTCGTAAGTCCTTGCCCTGTGGGGAAGCACAGTGCTCCATGGTACTGAATATCTCATTAAAATGAATGCTTAATAATCACTGAGAAGGAACACGCTGTAATTGCATGGGTGGCACAAGGCAGGATGGTGCAGCATGCCATATAATGCTCCCCATACCTCATCCCAGGGAGATTTGGTCTGATGATTACAGCAGGAGATGCCTGGTAGAGATGCTGTTGATGTGATCAAGCAGAATGCCAACACTGGGGCTGAACATGGGATCAGGACCACATTTCCTCAAGTCAGCAGAGCTCTCAAGAGTCTTCCTGGCCATTTTGCCCAGCAATGACCATGTGCCATCACCTGCGGCCAGGCGCAAAGTGTGCCAAGTGGGTCCTTGACCATACTCTAAAGCTTTGGTCCAACCACGAGTTTTGCCACTGGCACTATCACAGTGCTCAATTATGGATATGTGGCACATTTGACCTCACTTTTACAAGATGAGGTAGATGCCTCCTAAAGGCCTAGGATGCTTGCACTGGCCATGTGTGGTGTCTGTTGCTCCAATGAGGAAACTCAGTCACCTGCAGCCCTTGCAAATCACAGTCCACTTACTGGTAACAGATTTCATGAAGATTAGAGCAGCTTTCATGTTCCATTCCTAGCAGAAATCTTCCAAGTGTTTGATCACTGTACCAGATCTTTACTGGACCTCCTCAGGGCTTAGAATAAGGTTTCAAAGATAGATGAGATACTCGTCTGGGAATTAAACTGAAAGGCAGATTTATAGGGGAATTTGTAATCCCTTTGAAAATCAGAGTGGTAGAGCTTTCTCCATTTACTTTAACCAAATCAAATCAAAGAAGCTGAAATTGCAGAGAACTAACTTGAATAAATCCCAGTGCAGCCACATCTAAAAGAACAACCAAATCTAACCCGAAACACATCGAGAAACATAAATAATTCTGCAAGTACCCTACACTTTTTTTTTTTATTAAAAGAGCCTTGCTGCTAGTGCTGCTTCCAGTGTCTGACCAATCTGTGACACACATCTCAGGGCAGAGGATTTTTCCATTAACACAGCGCTCTGAATGTGCTTGTTGTTAAACACCAAGTACGTGTCACTCGTGTTCACTTTGAGCCAAAGAACATCTTTGATCGCAATCATTTTCTCTCGACTCCAACCATTAATTCTTGTTTCCATTGGATTCTCTGTTCCTCTTAAATACACAGTATATTCTAGCAGTACATCTTGGGGAAAAAAATGCAGATGGATAAACAAAACAAAAACACCACAAATTTTCCACTTGATTCAATGAAGAAAAATCAATTTTCAGGCTTCCTGGATTGAGTTTCTGAGGCATCACATGGGAAATCCCTCACCCACAGACAGATTGGTCCTAGCCCCAGCAAGAAACATGTCCTCTCCCCCACACTCCTACCACATCTCTGCAATGTCATTTTTAATGTAGCTCCTCAAAGTTGCTAGAGTGTATGTAAAACAATAAACAAACGCTTTTTCTTCCATCTGCCAGCTAATGTACTGGAGACACGTTTGCTGCTGCTGAGTGACATCCATCTATTCAAATCCCTTCTGAACCAGAATCAATATTAGCTAGATCCATTACCTCCTGCTTTATTGGCAGTTTGGGTGCTTGTTCAGAAAACAGTCCCTCCTAGTAATGTAATAAAGCCCCCACCTTTGAGATAATTAGGTTGTCTGTGATACAGCATCCACTGATGATCATTTCCCTGCTGATTTTGGCCTGCTGCTATAGCTCAGGTTGCAGTCGCCATCACTAAACACTCTTACATCAGACCATCTGAGTCTCACTGCCAAATAATTGCCAAATTTAGATTTTTTTTTAACTCTTCTGTAATAACAGCAAGCAGCCAAACCTCAAATTGTCATTAACATGCTTTTAAAAATGCACTAAAATAGTTTTGTCAATTACCGTGAGATTTAATATCCCAGCCACAACACAGATATCCCTCACTGTAACAACAAATCACTCCAGGAGTGCACACATGATACCACCATTTCCAGCATTTCCTCTGGGTCCTCAGCATAACCCAGAGGCTAATAATTTCAAGCTCTTTCAATGCAGGGGCAGAAACAAGCTCCAAAAATGCTATGAACATTCAAACACAGCCTTGCCAACTCTCCTTCCCCCATTAATTTCATGGCTAATAGATGGGAGGACTATGATCAGGTGCATCCACTCACTCTTCACTTATCTTCACAGATCTTTTGCTACTGAACTCACTTGCTCTTGGCTTTAACCACTGATGGAAAAAGAGAAAGTCCTACTTTGTTAGCTTGTCAGCCTTTAAATGACAGTTGTTTTACCTAACAGGTGGGAATACATGACTTTGCAAGTACCCTGAGGCATAAGGATCATGCCTAATTATCCCTATGTCTTTAAATAATAGGAGTGGATGACTGATGGGAAATCTGTGTAAGGTATAGAAGGTGAGACAACATTTACTAGACCTGAACTGAAAAACAGTAGGAGTATTTATTCCCATTATAAGCATTTAAAATCAAACCATACCCAGTGGTACTAAATACTTCACTGAAAGAGCAAAGGATGAAGAAAGCTGATGCATAAAGAGAGAGTGGGTTTCTCATTAACAGCACAAATACCAATTGCTTTGATATATTCAAAGAAACAAGCACTAGGACTCTAAGTGTGGCATTTTCCTCTTCTCATTACACAGGAGCTAGAAGTTCTCCCCTGGCAGTTTCAGGCTGTCTCTCTTGTGGTCACAGTGCCTCCATGGGAGCTTGCTCCAGTCATGATTTTTTTGCTGACACGTTGCGATTTACAGACTCTCTAGAGTAGGTGATTTTGCTAATATACCTTTCTAGAATGCAAACCCCAGATCCATACAGCCTATCAATATATAGCTATTCATAGGTATTGGATCTGTGTTTCATTTCCCACCATTTGGACAGTTCCAGAGCTGTAGGCCCTAAGCTATTCCTCACAAACTACCTATAATCTAATCAACCCTTTCAAAACTATTCATGAGCTTAGCAAACTGTCACAGCCACAGATCAGGTCAACAATGAGAATAATGTGTAATATTTCATGATGTGCAAAATGTTGCTGCTGTGCCAGATATTTCTTGCTCAATGGTACAACCAATTGCCTAGGAAAGGCAGTCCTATGCCAATCCACCAGTGCAGATAGACTGCCAAATTCTGGGAATTATCCCAACAGTCTTGGAGCAAGCCTGAACCTGGATACATGCAGTGTATTACAATCAACAAAACACTTAATTAACGAATGCTGACACTGTACCTTCCTTGGAACAAAGAGGAAAGCATGGCGCTCTGCCCAAGGAGTTTACAGTCTAAATTATACTGGCAATACAGATCAGACACACAAGTCATGCAGAGGGAAGGCTTACACTTCATCTTAACCTTTGTTTTTTGTAAATACAGATGTAACAGTGGCAGCAGAAAGTAAAGAGCCTCTCTCCAGGACCCCATGGCTTTTTTCACCCTCCTGACCACACGCAAGTTTAGATTATCTTTCCATCTTTGCACTGTCTCCCTATACATGTACACCTCTTTTTACATCAGGTTCTTTATAATTTAAATCCTAACTTTTGTCAGTAGAACATTTAGTTCTACCAACTCAAAACATCCTCCTCCAAAAGTAGATCATCTCTCCTCCTCCCGTCACTTGACTGCGGTCATCCACCTCCTTGGTTCAAATATCAAATATCTACCATATTTAGATCAAATGCTCATCCATCCCACCATGCTAAGGTCTCTATTCTTTGACCCACAACTTTGAACATCCTACAGTCTTTGCATGGCTTATAATATCCTCTTCCATTCCCTTCAAGGTCACTAGAACCCTCCACATAAAATAACACACCCGAAGTGCCTAGACCCCAAGGACAGGATGTAGAAAGAAAGGTTAGCGTTCACAGGTGGTAGGGGTATGGACAAAGTCCTTAGTGCAGAATAAATCAGTATACCATAGGAACTGATCTCCTTGCTGCATATACTGTAAGAAAATGAAACAGATGCAGACAGTAAACATATCACGTACGAGTGTAGATCACACACTAAAACTGAGTACCTTCCCACCTCCAAAGCATTCTATTTTTGGAACTAGCATTTTTGGATTTGTTTATCATCCTCTGCCAAAAGCCAGGAATTCATCATCACTCAAGATCCCTCTAGTTTTTCTGTTTCCATTCATTTCTCTTTCATTCTGTTTGAAATACTCCCCATTCAGCCAATGTTACTTAATTTTCACTTTTTTTTTTTTTTTTTAATGGAGGAATTTAAATACATTGAAAAAGAACTGTAATAAGGCCCCTAGCGATTTTAGACCTAAATAAGAGACACATACAAACTTCTCCCCGCAGTTCAGAAAATTGTATTACTCTGCGCAATATTGTCATTATCCTCTCTCCTATAACTACTGACACAAAGAACTTGAAATATCACGCTGGTGAAAAGTGGACAGAACTGAAAGAAACGTAACAACAACAACATAAAAAACCAGAAGTGAAGATATTTTTAAATCACTTACCCAGCATCAGTGCTATTGCCACATAGTAACACATCTTCCGTACCATTCTTTATGAAGTAGTTTACTGCAAGAGAATTAAAGAAACAGCTTTTTATCTAGTACATTCTGGGAATGATAGCACTCACAAATGTTATTCATCAATCAACGTATTCATTCGGGACAGTAAAAGAGATATGAAAGGCATGGTTTTATTTGTTTTGCTAATTTCAGCAAATGTAAAAATGAAGACTTTTTTTTCAAAGCTTTTTAAACACTTGCTGTTTATATTCCAACCTGACCAGTGCAATAGGGTGGCAGTAGGGCTGTGGGCTCTGTTTGAAGGAAACATCACCTAGTCATGTCCCTGGCTACTGTAGTTGAGAACAATGTTATTGAAGTCAGGATAGCAGTGGCCAATGAAAGCAATCCATAAGTTTGTCCCTTTGGACTCGACATTGATGAGATATTTATTAACTGAAGTTTGTGATAGGTTAAAAATGCAACCAAGTCAAGATCTAATAATACAAGCGAAACAGCTCATTCCCCCACTCTGGTGAATTCTACTCAGCATAGAAAATATGCAGTATAAAGCAAAAGAAAATGGAAAAATGCATGTTGTTAAAGATCAAACACACAAGGAAGTATTCATAAAGACAAATATTTATCAACACAGTCATCTGTAATGTCAATGGAGAGAGACAGACACTTCTCGAGGGAGACTCAGAGGAGCACGCTAAATTTAAATGCTCTGGATCGTTCCCTGGTTGACTATCAATGAAGCTTAAGGAAATTAGCATCCCCAGGCTAACGAGAGCCTTTGTGTACATACTCCATCTTCTATCTCCAGCCAGCAAAGCAGTCTAAAATTCAGAGAAACAGAACAGGAAGCCAACTCCTCCAAAGGATAACCAGAAGCAGGTTTTGAAGAGATGTTCTAAGGAGCATCTCTTGAACCTGAATGTCAGCATGGAGGAAAGGATAAAAGAACTGATATAGAAACATCATAAATGCAAAACAGAAGACAATGGTTTGATGGAGGGTAGATGTATCAGTGTGCTTTGTTTCAGCAGAGAATACAGATCCCCTGTTGACTTAAGTCATGGTGTCAGCCCTGCAGAAGTGTTTGTGAGTCAAGGAGCTCTGCAGGTGTTAGTCTGGAGAGGTTCTCCATTCTAGGCTAACACCCTGTTGTGAAATGCTATAAAAATCAGGAGCGACAGCTTATCCTGGCAGGCTATGCAAAGAATGCCACTGAACAGATGTGCTGTGGCTTTCTCAGTAAGCTGCAAGCAGTGGAAAAGCCCTACCCTGCTGCATGCCAAGAAGGAATTACTGTCCATGAGCTTTGTGGTTTGTGAGGGCACGTGATGGTGTTCAGAAGCCATCAGTGCATACACCCTGCTCAGACTGCATGCTTTTCTGCTTCGTCGTATATTTGGCCTTTCTACGGAAATATCTTGACTGTCAGCAAGACCAGAGTTCAGTATGGTTAAGAATCTGTGAAAAACCACCAGAAGAGGGGGAAGGATGTGGAGTCTTACACGTTGTTTCACTCTGCACTTCTGCTGCTGAAACAATTCTGCTTTTCTCAGGACAGATGGTATCTTATCTGGGACACAGGCAGTTGGTGACACAAACACTCTGTGATTCAGGGGAAACATGGCACAACCACAAAATAAGCGACAAACAACCACAGAAGTTCTGCACCTTGCTAATAAATGGTATTGCTACATGGGGTACCCCAAACTTTGCAAGCACGCACAGATCTCTGGGAATTGCAACATTTCATACTGCAAACGCTAAGGCCAGGTGGACCATAGTTCTGTCACTATACTTGGAAAATTGAAACAACAGGTTGGATATTAGGAAAAATTTCTTCTCAGAAAGAGTGGCGATGCGCTGGCACAGGCTGCCCAGGGAGGTGGTGGAGTCACCGTCCCTGGAGGTGTTCAAGAAAAATGGAGATGTGGCACTGAGGAATGTGGTCAGCAGGTATGGGGGGATGGTTGGTGATCGTAGTGGTCTCTTCCAACCTTAACAATTCTATGAACACCTCGTTCTCACCTGAACCAGAAGATGCAAACTGCGTCAGAGCACAGAAGTAAGGAGGAAAGTAAGAATGTGTACACAAACATTTAAAATCTCAAGAAGATATAAAATCCTGTTGTCTGTTGTTGACAAACATTTACACTCCTAAAATCAGCAATGCAGTGAGTGCTATGCAATGCATGCTGAGGAATTGGTATGCAGACACTGCTGGGAGGGGGATCTTCGCCACAGGATCTGCAACTGCGCAGTGGAGCACCACCTCTGTGTGCCAAACTTCAGCCTGAAGAAGAGCTGAATTACTGATTCCCTACTGATAAATGAAGGGGGGATTAGAGCATTATGCCTGAGGAGACAAATTGCTGTATTATCAAAAATGCACACAACAATCAATTTGTCATTCAAAGCAAGTTGGTTTGGATTTCGACCAAACATGCCAGGCAATCAGAGCTCTTTAAGGAGGAAGCAGTCATTGCTCTTGCTCTTAAGAACAAACCACTTTGGTATCATATTAGCCCACGGCCTAAGCTTTCTATCACTTAACTCTAACATGAACAAAGAATATAAAACTCCTTTTTTATTTGCAGTAGGAGCTTATCTATGAAATGTAGACTGCTCCAACTGATAAACACTTTATGAGAACAAGACTTTGTCATTGTCTTGGAAGATTCTCATTCATTTTTGTTACACTTTGTCAGCTTTTTCACTGAAAAACTTCTACATGTCAATAGAAGCAAAACACGAAAACAAAACTGACAGTACTGTATATTGTTTTTAATGTCTTAAGTAAAATCAAGCCAAAACAAGTCACTTTTTCACACATGCTTATATGTAAATAATCTAGATCCAACATGCCTTTTTTTTTTTTTTTTCCAAAATAAACTGTATTTTATCTTTTTCCTCCCAACTTTACTAAAAACTTGGTGTTAGTTATGGTGAAGTCTTTTTGGAACTTTCCTACATGAATTTTCAGAGTAAAATAACTACCCGATCTACTCGCTTATCAAAATAATAAAGTCAGTGATCAGAAAACACTCCCTGAGTATTTGTTTCAGCTTGGCCACACATTATTTATTCCACTGTTGCCAGATAAACATCTATTTTTAAATAATACAAAACATTTTCTGTCAGCATTTGTAAGGCAGAAATTCAACAGAAACATGTTTTCTAACAACCAGATGCTGTCTTCTCTAAAACATACGTACATATGTATCAAGTCTAAGCCTCATAAAAACATACTAAGATGCCATATCCCCATTGCACCCGATGCAGCATTACTCGTGCTAGGTTGGTTCCACTGCCAATAAATAGGTGCAATATAAACCCTTGCACCGGTGTCGTCTTTCCTGGATTGTATTTTAGAAGTGCTGAGCTCAATAAATCAAACCTACAAAAGTGAGTGCTCTGAAGCAGCTTATTACCTTCTGAGAGTTTTGTCTGCATACAAAGGAGAATGCGATACAGGCCACCGCTTCAGCCATAGTGGCTCAAGCACCATGAATATGGCCCAGGCCCACATCCCTGGCTGCATACTGGGGGAAGAAAGCTCATAACCTCACTGCAATGAGTGGTTGTGCCAGTTAGAGGGAAGGGAAGTAGGGAAGTAAGAGTTTACCTCCATACTATGGATTCTCTCTCTTGGCATTGACATAATCTAACATTAATGTACTTGTTGCACCAAAGAGTAAACAGTCCTCTAGTCTGTTTTCACCCAGAGGGTGGTGACACACTGGAAAAGGTTGCCCAAGGAGGCTGTGGATGCCCCATCCCTGGAGGCATTCAAGGCCAGGCTGCATGTGGCTCTAGGCAGCCTGGTCTGGTGGTTGGCGACCCTCTCTGTGGCAGGGGGGTTGAAACTAGATGATCTTTGAGGTCCTTTTCAACCCAGGCCATCCTGTGACTCTATGATTCTATTCCCTAACTGTTTTGAGGAAAGGATCGATAAAAAATAGGCAATAAATAGATAACAAATAGTGCACAGCACAGTTACATTATTATTATGGACTACTAATGGTTGTCTTTAGATGTGACATGAGCCCAGAGAGCAGAGCACTCTGACTGTGGAGTGGGGAAGGTTTGCTCTTCCCCATCATGAGCAAAGGGACCTAATAACAAACGCAGCCAAAGAAACAATGTCTGTGAATCCAGCCCTGCTACGAATCTGCTACACTTGTACCTACCTAGAGCAATATAATTTCTCCAGCATCCTCAAAGATCCTGGCTTTCCAGGGACGCCAAGAAGCTTGGCAGGAGTCCTAACCATACCCATCAAAGCTTCCTTAAAGCTTAAATTCACAATAGAATTAGGAAGATTTGTAAATTGATTGTAAATAGTGAGTAAATAGACAAAATCCTCTAGGTTTCCACTGTCTTCCTTCCAAAGTTCTCAAACATCTCATCTTTTCTACTATTTTATTCTACACTTTCTCAAAGCTATCAGTCTTTCACGTTTCCACAATGGACCCTTCCACACCAGGAAGTTCTAATAGGGTAAATATTCACACTGGCTCCTATTGTCAGGGGAAAAAAAAAAAAAAAAAAGCAAAAAAAAAAGGCAAATTTTCTGTCAACTTCCTCAACAAGATAATAAGTTAATTAATTCTAATTAAAATTATGTTCCATACCTATATCGCACCACTGAGCAGAAAGCTGCAGGGTAGAAATCTCTCCTCATTTCTGTGTAAAAGGATGAAAAAAGTTGCCGGCTGAGAAAAATTAGGAAATTCAGCTTAGAAAACATGGTTCCCAAATCCACCTTGTGTTCCTCATTTGACGACCCAGATGAAGTGATATTTTGATTTGTCTTACCACTAAGTCACCAGAATTTGAATATATATATATATATAAAACGATATTTGAAAACTGCTCTTTACGCAAGTGTAATTATATATATATATATATATATATTATCACACTTGCGTAAAGAGCAACGTTCAAATATCATTAGTCACTGCCCAGAGTAGAGTCCTCTGGCTGACTTTCTAACAAAAACTTTAGAGAGGTGTCTGTTATCTTGGACTATTTATTGCAGCCATACGGGTGCACGTTGGTTGGAGATTTTCCCTCTGTGCTACGGCTGGCATGGAGTACTGACAGCCAACAAATAACCAGATCCAAATTTAAAATGCAATTCAGAAAGCACCATCACCTTACAGTTGTGATGTGTGACACAGAAATGAAATAGATAACACCCCTTCCTCACCCTTTCGCCCACCGGCACAAACACACTGTACCTCCTGGTAATATATAATAATTAAAATGAATCCTTGCTGCACTTGCTGTGTGCACACTGTGTCACTCACAGTGAAATCTCTAATAAATGAAATTGAGTTTGAAGATGAAAAACATGCCTCTCACAAAAGCGATGGAACAGGCTGTATTAAGGGTATTATTAGGGAAGAATGCTTGGGAATAAATGGCACTGCCAGTTAGTTCTTCCCTGCTAAAAGGGGTTGCAAATAATTATAATAATGAAGTACTCTCCTGTTGCTCACCCCACGACAGGGGATCTGGTTCTCTTCCTGTCTTCCCTGGCATTTGCTGTTGTCAGTGCCTCTGTTGGGTTTTAGAATCATGGAATGAGTTAGAAGGGATCCTGAAGATCATCCTTTTACAACCTCCTGCCACTTTCACAGAATCACACAATGGCCTGGGTTGAAAAGGACCTCAAAGATCATCTAGTTTCAACCCCCCTGCCACAGAGAAGGTCACCAACCACCAGACCAGGCTGCCCAGAGCTACATCCAGCCTGGCCTTGAATGCCTCCAGGGATGGGGCATCCACAGCCTCCTTGGGCAACCTGTTCCAGTGCGTCACCACCCTCTGAGTGAAGAACTTCCTCCACTTTGCAGGCTCTCAACTGCTGTCCTCTTCCTTCTTGCCTCCCACACTTCCCAAACTCTTCCCCCAGGCACTTGATTCTTGCCCAGCTCTCTCCTGCCACCTCATCCCATTACTGTCATGAAGGACATTTTCAAAACTTCAATTAAAAAAGAAACAGGAGAGGTTAATCGTGAGGACATTAGTGGAACAGAATCTAACAGATACTCCACCAAGGTTGCCACAGTGTGGCATGGGGACCACACCAACCCCTTGAGCATTCTGAGCCAAGTGACACAGGAGACAACAACAAGCAATAAACAAGGGGTGCTGGCTTTCAGTAATCTTCAGATCCCCTCCTTTCGTGCCCATGTCTGGTCAGTAACGCAGACCCATATGCCTGGAGCTGAAGGCTGTGTAGTGCGTAACTAAAAGCATATTTAGTGCCACTTGTTTAGACAAGCACTTCACATGAATAGGCAGCAAAATGCTGAAGTGCGGGCTCTGGAAGTTTTGTAGAGGGCTGTTTTGTTGCGTTTTATAGATATATATATATATGTATTTCGCACAAAGGAATTCAAATCAAAAGCTGCTACAAGGGTTGAATGCATTTGTGATTACAGACAGATGCCACAAAAAAAATAAAAAATAGAAGAAAACACTCCTGCTTGCACTGCGATAAAGAAAACAGATGAACAGGACAAAAAACTGACTGGGAAACAAAAGTTTGAGATGAAAAAACAGTGCGTCTCTGAAGGCTAACAGAGGGCTATGTCTGCACTGCTTTAGTACAAGTACAAATGAAAGAGAGGGTGAGCAGAGAGGTGAGAAAATCTACTGACGGCACAGCATTTTCCAGGTAAGTCAAGTCCAAGGCCAGGACTGAACGAAGAACACTACAGAGGCCAATACCACTAAGAAAAAAGGTGGAGAAAGGCAAAGGCAGATACTATGTTCTCAGAATGTGAAGTAAAGCAAAGGAGAAAATCTCACCCACCCATAACCTTGTTAAGTTTTAAGTTCCCTGCATCAGTTCAGGTAAGAAATACATGCTTCTATGTAATAATAAGCTGTGAACAAAGAAAAATGTAACACTGAGATGCAGGAGGGATGCAGTGCCATATAGGAAAAAAGTTGCCAATGTATAAACCAGTGGCTTGTGTCATCCAGAAGACAGAGCACCATAGCATTGCTTTCAACAGAGAAACTGCTGAACTGGGGAGGGAAGGGGGAGTATAGAGAAGTGGGTAATGAGAATGATCGGTAAAATTCAATTAAAAAAAAACACCTGAGATATTTCATCTCAGGAAAGAAATGACAGTCAAAAATAGCATGCATTCTGGAAAATGAGAACTTTGTGTGCTCCCGGACACAGGAGGTGGTGTTTTCTGCCCTAAAAATATTGGAGAGGGAGCAAAACCAGACACGAAGGAAATATGTTTTCAACTGCACTTCTCATTTCAACTGCAGAAGTTTCTGCTGCAGGCTGTCCCTTTAGCCAGAACATTCAAGAGACTTGTTAGATATGTAGATAAGGATATCCAGAGCTATAGTAGTTAATGCTAACAAAAATTTATTAAAAAAAAAAGTCTGTACTTTGGGCTGCGGCAATTTATTTTGGAACACATGGGGCTGCTCTGAGCCACAGACAGATGATGCGTAAGGTAAACCAAAGTGAGTGAGCCTGGCAATTCCCACATTCCATCCCCACCTCACTTGGGTGAATTCCGCATTGATGGAAAGTATCAGGAGAAAATATTCCTTAATGTTTAAAGCCAGGACAATATGGGAAAGCAGTGGTGTGCGAGCTGCTGCTGGTGGGCTGCTCAGAGTTAAAAGTCAGAGCTACTTCCTGCCTTTGCAAGGCTTGTTATTGCTGACCCCACAGCAAGCAGAAGTCCATGGAGAAGCTCCAAGGGGCACAGAAATGGTCCTTTCAAGTGCTCCATTGAAAGTACTGTGTGAGTCAAGTGGTATATACTTTGGTAGCTTATGAGCATTTGAGGGTGCAGGAAAATTCTCAGACTGCTGGGTTTCATCTTTTGCAGCAGGTCTTTCCTCTAGCAGATCTCTCTATGAGCAATAATAATGCATCAATGAGAGCAAAAGAAATGTTATCTGGAGGATAAATCCTTCTGTTCTACAAATTGTCCCAAAGCTCTTTCAACACAAGTTTAAAAAATAATGTTGTTGGGTTGCAGGGAAGAGGCTGTACTGGATACACCAGCACAACACCTTTGTGTCTCTGAACCTTGTACTTCTGGGTCTTTCTTTTTCTGTGTAGCTTAAAACATGGAAGTGCACAGGTACAATATTCACGTTAATAACACATCACTGCATTAATGTTTGAGCACTTACAAAGCAATTTATCAAAAGATCCATAGCACCTGAACAAAGCCACAATATTTACCGTTAACAGTGGAGTAATGCGAGTAGATTCCATGCTGACAAGCACCGTATGAAAGCTGAGAGAGGTTCTTTGTCTTAATCATTGGTTCGCACACAATCATACATAATAAAACACCTCTTCCAGTCTCAACCTGATTTATTGCTTCCCTCTTTTCTCCCACCTCCATAATTACTCATCCAACACTCACTGTCTTCTATTACCACCTCGGACAACACCTAAAACACTTCAGCTCTCCACAAACCTGATGCATCTATTATGTGAGTTGGACATCATTATTTTCTATACTCTTTTCATGCAGTTTCAGAATATCTCTTTGTACAGCTCAATTTCAGTGATTCTTAAAGCAAAAATGAAGCAACTCTCCAGGCAGAGCTAACAATTAGGCACAGAAGTTAGAGAAAATATATGTGTAGGCACACATCTACATACATACATAGATATTTTTTTATATACTCACATATGTATGCCTAAACATCCTTACCCATTTATTTTAATAGCCCATTTTATCCAGGACATCAAAGAGGAGGATGTGGAAAGACTTTTGAAGTATTTTGTATTGACTGCTGGGATGGAATGGCCCTGATTTAGCAGTTCTGAGCAGTCAGGCTGGCTCTGATTGCATTCACACCTCATGCAAGAGCCACAAGCCTGAGACCCCTTCTCCAGCCAAGAAGATCATAATTCAGATGGGTAGCACAATACCGTTCAGCAAGTTGCTCTGCAAACAGAGGCTATCTAGGAACAGTTCCCACGCTCCTCAACCTTAGGCATCTAACATGGCTGGTTTAGTTGGACCCCCTCCCTTGAATGTCTATTATGAGTTAGAGATAGAAAATGAAACAGGCTCCTCCAAAGGCCCCCTCAGAAACTTTCTTCTCCAAATCATTCTTATTACTTGGTTAGACGTATTTGGGATCTGCAAAGACACAAACTTAACGTATATATACATCTTCCAAAATAAAGAACTCAAAGTAACTATGATGTCTAATTGCAGGTGACAATATAGACATTGAGTTAAACTGTATATAGATTTTTTTTTCTCAGACCTCCAGTATGACTTCAGAAAAAGAGAAAAAGCACTGTCATGAAATGAGTGCCAGGAAGTACTCTGTAATAAAAAAATAAGAACCTTGAAAAGTCTATTTTTAAGCTATAAAAATGGCAGGTGACTCCTCCAGCCAAGAGGTTAATAAATCTTTAACAATACTATTATTGTTATTGTTGTTATTTCTACATCGTGGACAACAGTGTTTTATTTTACTTTATAAGACACCAATCTAGAGATTTGAAAACATACATACCACATTCAGAGCCTCTCAATTAAGGTATTTAGTTTAAAGGAAAAGAAAATGCTGGGTTTTGAGACTAGCATTTTAAGAATGTTTTAATAATATTTTTACTACATTTTTAAGGGTTTTTTTCTTAAGTATTTTATTTGTGTTCAGTATTCAATCTGAGCCCTGGTCTACAAAAGCACGCACAATTTAAACTCAGATTCCTACTCACTATTTACTGATGAGTCAATAATCCATTTTAGTAATGGAACACATAAATTACATTAAAAAGTCTATAATCATCAGCCAGGAGACTCAACCACATTCAGTCCTTTGGTACATCTTTTACTCTCTCTAAACCAGTGACATGCCTGACTTCATATACCTTTCAGTTCACTCATGACTCATGCATTCATAGAGCTTCACTTCATGAAATACATCTTTAATTTTAACACCACAACCTAAGGCTTTTAAGCATGCTATTTTCAGCTAATTTCCTAGAAATCTTTACAAGTATTGGAACTAACCTTGTAGCTCTGCAGTCACCTGGCATTTCTAAACCATTAGCCCTCCTAAAGATAACTGGCAGCTCAATAATTTTTGTATTGATATACAGATCACATAATTTTCACATTGCCATGGATGTAAACTATCCTATTTTGTACTTTTTTTTTCTTTATTTTATTTTTACATATGCTGCATCTACAACTTCAGATTATCAGGTTTATTATTATTAATGTCTACAAATAATCCTCTTTGAGCCTCTGTAGTCCTTTAGGAAATCTAGAACTGCAGATATGAAAAACTCATTAGTAGCCAGTATTTTCCCAGATGAATTAGTTATATCTCTATTTTAACTCTGAGCAGACTGTAGCATTGGCATTTGACATCAAGATATCCTTAGCCTAAATCTATCTGTGCTCAACTGTCAAGCATCCCATACTCCATTCATACAAAGAATAATGCTATGGAAGAGGCTGGGAGATCTGATGAACTCCTTTTGCCATAATCTTCCTCTTTCCCTCTCCCAGCTCTGCAAAAGTAAGCATCACTGATTGGAGGCAAAACCAGACTCGAAACTTTTTTGATAAGAAAGGTCAAAAGAAGCCCTTTTTTTAGAGATCGATGCATAAATTTTGAAGACTTAGAGTCACTTTAATTAGTAAAAGGAATGGGAAAGTCCCCCTCTTCATCACGAAGTGTGCCCATTGAAAGGCAAATTTTTGACCTGCATCTTCGCTGTGAGTAGACAGCAAGAGGATAAGCAGTTGTCTTACCCTGCCATGACTGCCATACCTAAACTGAGAAACCATTGGCACGGGATCAGGTGAAGTTTCTCTCACAGAATTAAGCTTTCAGTGACAACGATCAAAAAAGTCCTCTTCTTGATAGAGAAAACAAAAATATTCAATGTCATTTTTGTAGTCTAGAACTTAGTAATTGGGGAAACTCAATGAAATAAATCTCTGTGTCTCCCATTGAATCCCCAGGCACAAGGCTTTTATCTCTTGCTTTCCTAAGGTGCCTGGCATTTCCATCACTTGCAGTAGCCATTTAAATCTGCCATTTCAGAGGCGTTATTATGAACCTCTGATAGTACTTAGGTTTCTCCTTTCTGGTGGTTTGTCTTTTTTTTATTATTATGATTATTATTCCTTCTCCAAAATGAGTGACTCAGCTGCACTGGTTTTGAATTCTCCAAGGAGCTTCTGTAATTGTCTGTGTTCTCTTTGAATGAACTTTGCTATCTCAGTTTGACCAATCTTCTTCTCTAGTTCATCCTCAGAATAAACAGTGACACTACTCTGTATCTTAATATATTCATCTTTTTATTTAATTTGGTCTGGCTACACTTTAATTTAACTGTATATATTGCTTAATTCCCTGAAGTACTTGAAATTTGGACAGTTATTAAATTGTGGTCAGTACTACTTTGTTAAACAGTCACTTCATTTCACCACAATGCTTACGCAAAATGGAATATAAAGCACTATTCCATCTAGTTACAAAATGAGCCAGTCCTTCCATTTCTGAATTGCTTCAGCGTAATAGTCAACATTTAATGAAAATCCTACTTAATATTGTTCTTCCTAGTCTAATTGCTGAGCCACTTTCTTCAGCTTTTAAAAAAATACTTCATTATTCTTATTCTGAGGTCAGTACATTTTCCCTATAGATTTACTTTTCTTCTAGCTCTTCAGTGGCCTTCTGTACTGACTCTATATTTCAAATATTCAAACAATTCTTGTCCACGTGTTGTAATTGACAGTCATTTGCCATAATGCACTATGTCTTTATTTTCCAATATTATGAAAACATGAAAACATTAATTGACAATATTATTGCTTACTATTAATACTGCATGGTCAAACCTTAATTCACTTTAATCCACCATCTCACCAAGTTGATAATCCTTGTAATAGGTAAATCCACTGTAGTGATAACACTCATAGCTTCATAGCTCATGACCATATTAACCATAGCTGGATTTACTAAATGAGCATCCCTCACCTTCCCCATATCAGCTCCAGGGAAATAAATAAACTTGTCTAAGGCATGCTGGAGCAGCTGTAGAGTCCCTCCCATTTAAAGCAGTGCTACAACAGTAGGCCTTGAGAGTAACTGTTATTTTTTTATTAGAGATGACCAGTGTTGCATTTACCCTTCTTCCACTCTCAGAGAACCAGTTTATCTTCACAGCTCCATTACACAGAATCATCATAGAATATCCCAAGTTGGAAGGGACCCATAAGGATCATCAAGTCAAACTTCTGGCTCTATGCAGGACCACTCAAAAATCAGACCAAATATTTGAGAGCGTAGGAGCTGGGAAGTGCCTTAATATACCAGAGCTGCAGAGGTATCCTTAGTAGCTCCAGAAGCTGGAAGATGGAGAGCATCGCTGGGAAGAGATGTCAGCAAGCTCATTACCAGCCAGCACAGCTCTAGAGTAGTTTAGTACTCTTTTAATAGTGATTTAGTATTTTCCCCCTTCAGCTGGCAAGAGGCTCTGGTTTAGGGACACTGAGTGGACACACAGCCTTACAGTCAAGGTCAGTCCTGAAGATGGCCCTCATTCAGCCAGAGTTTTGTGAATGCCCTTCCTTAATGCTCAGTCAACCACATTATGCATTAACAATACAAATATCGAGCTTTTTATCTCTGAATTAAAGCTTTTAAACACCACTTCTCCCAAGGCTGCTCAGACTCCAGAGAAGGGAACAGAGCAGAAAGCTCAGAAATACCTAGCATGGAGTGACAGGACTGCCACTGACTCAGTTCCCATACAACGCTGAGAAGCAAGGCTGGGTTGGTGGCAGATTTGTTCTAGTCCAACAGAGCTCTGGATCAACTCAAACAACTGCCCTGAACCTGACTCAGGGATATACAGTGCAGACAGCTTGGGTAGAGAAATGAGGACTGTTGGGTCCCTACAGTCAGAGCAGAGGTACCCTATGACTCTATGTTACTTCCCACCACCCCAAATTTTCAGTTAACGAGTATACTACGTGGTTGATTCTTCCCTAAATAAATAAAATATCAAAAGTCACTGATCACCAGCTTCCAGCAAAGCATACTGGTCTGGTTGCTTCCTTCTCTTGAGAGTATCATTTAACATTATCAGATGTGAGCCAATGTCCACTGCAGTCACTGGGAATTTTCTTGTGTTTATAAGGGTTTTATAGCAAGCCCAGCTAATTGCTTGGTTCCCTGTTTACATTCTGAAGTTTATTTACATGAAATGCATTTCTGTTTTTTGGGGGGTTTTTTTGTTTTTTTTTAATGTTAATAAATGAGTTCAGTGAACCTATTTCATTGTAACTCAAAGCCTAGAAGACTGTATAGTATTAAAAATTGCTTTGAACTAGAAAATACGTCTTTTGATAATAAACATCAGAGCACCAGATACTGTAGGATGGTCCAACCCAGATAATGAGTTAAGACCCTAATAGCATGAGATTTCCTTAAAAAAATGCTCCTGGGATTTTTCAGTGTAATAAATGCTCAGCTTTGCTGTTAGATTTTTAAGACTTTCAAAGTTTCAAGTTTAGCCATAAGATGCTACAGCTATAAATGAACTTAAGGGAACAGCATGCAGAAGAGACCTACATTGGTGAGGTGACAAGGTGCTCGGTCTGCATTAGGAAAGCACTAGGAAACTTCCAGCATGAACTGTGAAGGCACAACAGAAAACACTACCCAATCTTTCCAAACCACATAAGTGTAGAGAAGATGGAGAAGTCACAGTCACTTCTGTTGTACAAATCAATGCTGACCAGTGTGATAATAGATAAATAAATAAACAAGAAAAGAATTTACCTGGATCGTTAAGAAATTCCTCTGAGTTGTTCCATGTCCTGCCATCCAAGTACAACGTGCCATTGGTGAAGTTAAACTGGGTGTAGTCCCTCACACACTTGTGTCGCAAGTTGCCCATAAAGAGCTGGAGGCCTATGAGGGCAAAGACACTCAAGCAGAAAACGGTCAGGATCATCACATCAGCAAGTTTCTTAACAGACTGGATAAGTGCACCTACAATGGTCTTCAGTCCTAGGGAGATAAAAGCCAAGAGTTTATGGATTGAGACTCTGAAAGATATGTGCAGATACTTTTTATGATGAAAATCTGGATAATAGGGAAAATTGGAAGGGTTTCTATTACATGTTTGCAGTTTGACAGTGGAAACAGGAGACAAGTGATCACCATGAACATTCAGTTTGGCCTACTATCATCTGGACAAAAGTCCTGGTGTTGCTCTTACACAAACACTTATTTAAAAATGAATGGAAAGAACTGGATGGAGGAACAGTGAGGAAAAAAAAATCAGGGTTAAAGAAAATAAAGAAAGTCTTTTATATATTCATGGAGCTGCAGTAAAGACTGTAAAGCCTAAATCCCACTGACTTTTGAGAACATTAATTAGTTTTAACCAGTTGGGTGATTGATAACTTTATCCCTCACTTAAACAGATAAAGAGGTATGGAAATGTTATTTGTTGCCTGATTATTTAACATTTTTTAGTGCTAAATCCTGCTCACTGTTCTCACATGAGTAATTCCTCTCCCTTCAATTCATTTGCTTAAGACAACAAAAATTTGGGATTAGAAGAAAACCAAATAATATGGACAACCAAGTAAATCCAGTGGAAACTGTGTAAAATAACCTGAAATTCCAGTAATACCTGGGCAAAGTTAATCATTTTATAATATGCTAATGGAGATAAATCATCTTATTATAATCACCAAAGGTTTTAGTAACACAAACCATCTTCTGTTTCAGTGTTATTTCATCCTATAACACTAGATTCATATTATTATCCTGTAAGTATATAGATATAAATAATTATACTGTTTTCCCAAAGGGTATTGTTTGCTCGTTGAGGAGATCAGCACTATCTGAGCTGGTTGAGCATGACATCAATACAACAAAACCCACTCTATAAACCCTTCTATAGAGTGTCTCCTGTAGTTGGACATTAATACCAACTGCTCAATGGCAGCAGATTTGTTGTTTCTTTACTACTTAGATTTAATCAATACTCAGTAAGCAGTAATCAGTGCTTCTGATAATCAGTGTTACTAGTATGGCAGCAGTAAAAGAAATTGAGTTAAATGGAAAAACAGAAAATGCAAAGAGGAAACATGAGGAAACATGAGAAGCATGTAGACTTGCTTGCTGAATATGAACGTACGCATTAAATCTCAGTTCCCTGGAATTCCACCCCAAGAGTTTGGCAGTAATGAAGGTTGAGTTAGTGCTGTATAATTTAAAATAACATAAAAAACGTACTTGAGGGTATGTAGGAGGCCAAAATGCAATTTTGCTTAAAATTCTGTAGATAAAGTAATAGGAAATCATAGTTCCTTAAAGGAGGATAAGCTGCTAGAATGGAAACCAGGTCTAGCCCTCCCCAAATTCAGCAGCCTAAAATATTGCATTCCTGCATAAGGCATTGCCATCAGGTTAACCCATGAATGATATTAATGACTATAAAATGGTCTTCCAACCAAATGGGACTGAATCTGATGTGGGGCTAGACATTGTCACTAAATTCTGGGTTTGCTTCTTCAAAGATAGTTTGTGGCATAAGGAAAAAAGGAAAAGGCTCAAAAGTTCCCTCCTTTGTATAAAAAAAAAAAGGCAAAAAATATTGCAGTACAAATATTAGGCAAAAGCTGGATATTCATGGGATCTGCACTCCTTGTCAGAAACAGATTTTGAAGATGAGGTCAGTTCTGTTCAGGTATCTAGATAAAAGTTAGCTTTGAACTTTCTGAGTTCATTTCTAGGTTTGATGACCAATTTTGATTCGTAAATGAAAAGCACAGCTTTTACATTAATCTAGTCTTGGGTAAACTTTATGTCTGAAGTTAAACAGGTTTTAGTTGTAGTGCAATTCTGAAGGGCTTCCCTGTGTCTCACCCTTATGAAGCTACCAGATTGCTATTAAACAAACAGCGGGGTGGGGAAAAAGGAATACAATTTATAAATACAATTTGTTTTTAAAACTCCAATATTATGACATTTTCTCTGTGACTTTCAGTGTTAGCTGTCCTTTAAACGCACAGATGCTTCTTCCCTGAAGCTGGTGAAACAGGAAATCTGAACGCAAACTGAGCTTTAAAAAAGGGAAAATGGCCAAACCACAAATTCTTTCACTTCAGTGCCCTCTGTGAAATCTCTGCAGTACATTCATTTGTTTGTAATACAAACACCAGCTTGGGGCCTGCATTTGTATCACTCAAGTACACTAATTAATCTTATTCACATTAGCAAAGACAATGGGAGAACTCATGTAAATAGGGATAATATTGGGAAACAAGATCTACAAAACACTAGTCACCAGTAAAGACTATCTGCTTTCAAATGCAGACCTGGTTATTGTTAATTTCAAGGTCATTTCACGAAACATGTTTTTCTCAGTTTACTTACTGGGTTTTTAAATAGAAGAGTATTCCTATGCTGTTTGCTTTATAAGCTCATTCCTTGCAGATATCAGATAATTTCTTTATAAGACGGCTGTCTGCTTTACTTTTTTTTTTTTATTNTTATTTAATTTGGTCTGGCTACACTTTAATTTAACTGTATATATTGCTTAATTCCCTGAAGTACTTGAAATTTGGACAGTTATTAAATTGTGGTCAGTACTACTTTGTTAAACAGTCACTTCATTTCACCACAATGCTTACGCAAAATGGAATATAAAGCACTATTCCATCTAGTTACAAAATGAGCCAGTCCTTCCATTTCTGAATTGCTTCAGCGTAATAGTCAACATTTAATGAAAATCCTACTTAATATTGTTCTTCCTAGTCTAATTGCTGAGCCACTTTCTTCAGCTTTTAAAAAAATACTTCATTATTCTTATTCTGAGGTCAGTACATTTTCCCTATAGATTTACTTTTCTTCTAGCTCTTCAGTGGCCTTCTGTACTGACTCTATATTTCAAATATTCAAACAATTCTTGTCCACGTGTTGTAATTGACAGTCATTTGCCATAATGCACTATGTCTTTATTTTCCAATATTATGAAAACATGAAAACATTAATTGACAATATTATTGCTTACTATTAATACTGCATGGTCAAACCTTAATTCACTTTAATCCACCATCTCACCAAGTTGATAATCCTTGTAATAGGTAAATCCACTGTAGTGATAACACTCATAGCTTCATAGCTCATGACCATATTAACCATAGCTGGATTTACTAAATGAGCATCCCTCACCTTCCCCATATCAGCTCCAGGGAAATAAATAAACTTGTCTAAGGCATGCTGGAGCAGCTGTAGAGTCCCTCCCATTTAAAGCAGTGCTACAACAGTAGGCCTTGAGAGTAACTGTTATTTTTTTATTAGAGATGACCAGTGTTGCATTTACCCTTCTTCCACTCTCAGAGAACCAGTTTATCTTCACAGCTCCATTACACAGAATCATCATAGAATATCCCAAGTTGGAAGGGACCCATAAGGATCATCAAGTCAAACTTCTGGCTCTATGCAGGACCACTCAAAAATCAGACCAAATATTTGAGAGCGTAGGAGCTGGGAAGTGCCTTAATATACCAGAGCTGCAGAGGTATCCTTAGTAGCTCCAGAAGCTGGAAGATGGAGAGCATCGCTGGGAAGAGATGTCAGCAAGCTCATTACCAGCCAGCACAGCTCTAGAGTAGTTTAGTACTCTTTTAATAGTGATTTAGTATTTTCCCCCTTCAGCTGGCAAGAGGCTCTGGTTTAGGGACACTGAGTGGACACACAGCCTTACAGTCAAGGTCAGTCCTGAAGATGGCCCTCATTCAGCCAGAGTTTTGTGAATGCCCTTCCTTAATGCTCAGTCAACCACATTATGCATTAACAATACAAATATCGAGCTTTTTATCTCTGAATTAAAGCTTTTAAACACCACTTCTCCCAAGGCTGCTCAGACTCCAGAGAAGGGAACAGAGCAGAAAGCTCAGAAATACCTAGCATGGAGTGACAGGACTGCCACTGACTCAGTTCCCATACAACGCTGAGAAGCAAGGCTGGGTTGGTGGCAGATTTGTTCTAGTCCAACAGAGCTCTGGATCAACTCAAACAACTGCCCTGAACCTGACTCAGGGATATACAGTGCAGACAGCTTGGGTAGAGAAATGAGGACTGTTGGGTCCCTACAGTCAGAGCAGAGGTACCCTATGACTCTATGTTACTTCCCACCACCCCAAATTTTCAGTTAACGAGTATACTACGTGGTTGATTCTTCCCTAAATAAATAAAATATCAAAAGTCACTGATCACCAGCTTCCAGCAAAGCATACTGGTCTGGTTGCTTCCTTCTCTTGAGAGTATCATTTAACATTATCAGATGTGAGCCAATGTCCACTGCAGTCACTGGGAATTTTCTTGTGTTTATAAGGGTTTTATAGCAAGCCCAGCTAATTGCTTGGTTCCCTGTTTACATTCTGAAGTTTATTTACATGAAATGCATTTCTGTTTTTTGGGGGGTTTTTTTGTTTTTTTTTAATGTTAATAAATGAGTTCAGTGAACCTATTTCATTGTAACTCAAAGCCTAGAAGACTGTATAGTATTAAAAATTGCTTTGAACTAGAAAATACGTCTTTTGATAATAAACATCAGAGCACCAGATACTGTAGGATGGTCCAACCCAGATAATGAGTTAAGACCCTAATAGCATGAGATTTCCTTAAAAAAATGCTCCTGGGATTTTTCAGTGTAATAAATGCTCAGCTTTGCTGTTAGATTTTTAAGACTTTCAAAGTTTCAAGTTTAGCCATAAGATGCTACAGCTATAAATGAACTTAAGGGAACAGCATGCAGAAGAGACCTACATTGGTGAGGTGACAAGGTGCTCGGTCTGCATTAGGAAAGCACTAGGAAACTTCCAGCATGAACTGTGAAGGCACAACAGAAAACACTACCCAATCTTTCCAAACCACATAAGTGTAGAGAAGATGGAGAAGTCACAGTCACTTCTGTTGTACAAATCAATGCTGACCAGTGTGATAATAGATAAATAAATAAACAAGAAAAGAATTTACCTGGATCGTTAAGAAATTCCTCTGAGTTGTTCCATGTCCTGCCATCCAAGTACAACGTGCCATTGGTGAAGTTAAACTGGGTGTAGTCCCTCACACACTTGTGTCGCAAGTTGCCCATAAAGAGCTGGAGGCCTATGAGGGCAAAGACACTCAAGCAGAAAACGGTCAGGATCATCACATCAGCAAGTTTCTTAACAGACTGGATAAGTGCACCTACAATGGTCTTCAGTCCTAGGGAGATAAAAGCCAAGAGTTTATGGATTGAGACTCTGAAAGATATGTGCAGATACTTTTTATGATGAAAATCTGGATAATAGGGAAAATTGGAAGGGTTTCTATTACATGTTTGCAGTTTGACAGTGGAAACAGGAGACAAGTGATCACCATGAACATTCAGTTTGGCCTACTATCATCTGGACAAAAGTCCTGGTGTTGCTCTTACACAAACACTTATTTAAAAATGAATGGAAAGAACTGGATGGAGGAACAGTGAGGAAAAAAAAATCAGGGTTAAAGAAAATAAAGAAAGTCTTTTATATATTCATGGAGCTGCAGTAAAGACTGTAAAGCCTAAATCCCACTGACTTTTGAGAACATTAATTAGTTTTAACCAGTTGGGTGATTGATAACTTTATCCCTCACTTAAACAGATAAAGAGGTATGGAAATGTTATTTGTTGCCTGATTATTTAACATTTTTTAGTGCTAAATCCTGCTCACTGTTCTCACATGAGTAATTCCTCTCCCTTCAATTCATTTGCTTAAGACAACAAAAATTTGGGATTAGAAGAAAACCAAATAATATGGACAACCAAGTAAATCCAGTGGAAACTGTGTAAAATAACCTGAAATTCCAGTAATACCTGGGCAAAGTTAATCATTTTATAATATGCTAATGGAGATAAATCATCTTATTATAATCACCAAAGGTTTTAGTAACACAAACCATCTTCTGTTTCAGTGTTATTTCATCCTATAACACTAGATTCATATTATTATCCTGTAAGTATATAGATATAAATAATTATACTGTTTTCCCAAAGGGTATTGTTTGCTCGTTGAGGAGATCAGCACTATCTGAGCTGGTTGAGCATGACATCAATACAACAAAACCCACTCTATAAACCCTTCTATAGAGTGTCTCCTGTAGTTGGACATTAATACCAACTGCTCAATGGCAGCAGATTTGTTGTTTCTTTACTACTTAGATTTAATCAATACTCAGTAAGCAGTAATCAGTGCTTCTGATAATCAGTGTTACTAGTATGGCAGCAGTAAAAGAAATTGAGTTAAATGGAAAAACAGAAAATGCAAAGAGGAAACATGAGGAAACATGAGAAGCATGTAGACTTGCTTGCTGAATATGAACGTACGCATTAAATCTCAGTTCCCTGGAATTCCACCCCAAGAGTTTGGCAGTAATGAAGGTTGAGTTAGTGCTGTATAATTTAAAATAACATAAAAAACGTACTTGAGGGTATGTAGGAGGCCAAAATGCAATTTTGCTTAAAATTCTGTAGATAAAGTAATAGGAAATCATAGTTCCTTAAAGGAGGATAAGCTGCTAGAATGGAAACCAGGTCTAGCCCTCCCCAAATTCAGCAGCCTAAAATATTGCATTCCTGCATAAGGCATTGCCATCAGGTTAACCCATGAATGATATTAATGACTATAAAATGGTCTTCCAACCAAATGGGACTGAATCTGATGTGGGGCTAGACATTGTCACTAAATTCTGGGTTTGCTTCTTCAAAGATAGTTTGTGGCATAAGGAAAAAAGGAAAAGGCTCAAAAGTTCCCTCCTTTGTATAAAAAAAAAAAGGCAAAAAATATTGCAGTACAAATATTAGGCAAAAGCTGGATATTCATGGGATCTGCACTCCTTGTCAGAAACAGATTTTGAAGATGAGGTCAGTTCTGTTCAGGTATCTAGATAAAAGTTAGCTTTGAACTTTCTGAGTTCATTTCTAGGTTTGATGACCAATTTTGATTCGTAAATGAAAAGCACAGCTTTTACATTAATCTAGTCTTGGGTAAACTTTATGTCTGAAGTTAAACAGGTTTTAGTTGTAGTGCAATTCTGAAGGGCTTCCCTGTGTCTCACCCTTATGAAGCTACCAGATTGCTATTAAACAAACAGCGGGGTGGGGAAAAAGGAATACAATTTATAAATACAATTTGTTTTTAAAACTCCAATATTATGACATTTTCTCTGTGACTTTCAGTGTTAGCTGTCCTTTAAACGCACAGATGCTTCTTCCCTGAAGCTGGTGAAACAGGAAATCTGAACGCAAACTGAGCTTTAAAAAAGGGAAAATGGCCAAACCACAAATTCTTTCACTTCAGTGCCCTCTGTGAAATCTCTGCAGTACATTCATTTGTTTGTAATACAAACACCAGCTTGGGGCCTGCATTTGTATCACTCAAGTACACTAATTAATCTTATTCACATTAGCAAAGACAATGGGAGAACTCATGTAAATAGGGATAATATTGGGAAACAAGATCTACAAAACACTAGTCACCAGTAAAGACTATCTGCTTTCAAATGCAGACCTGGTTATTGTTAATTTCAAGGTCATTTCACGAAACATGTTTTTCTCAGTTTACTTACTGGGTTTTTAAATAGAAGAATATTCCTATGCTGTTTGCTTTATAAACTCATTCCTTGCAGATAGCAGATAATTTCTTTATAAGAGGGCTGTCTGCTTTACTTTTTTTTTTATTTTATTTTTTAAAATAGCATATAGACTTCTGAGCAGCTCGGGAATGCTTTAGTAATACAACTGCTGTAATAAAAGACCACTTAAAAATAACTTGTACGCTGCCTTCTGGAACTTCGTTGCAACTTTCCAAGAAAATAACTTCAGGAGTTGTATACTTACAGTCTAACTGTGTTATTTTCTCACTCTTAAAAAAGAAAATTTGCCCATAAAGTTAAATAGCATCCATCAAGTCGCTTGGCACAATCCACTGCTAAGAAAAGTGTTTAAATCACCATTCATTTCAACTTTCTGTGTCTGGTAAACTGAAGGGCAAAGGGTAAATAAGGACAGCCAGAACCTCTTGCAAGTGCTCCGCATTGCTCTGCATCAATCCTCATGTTTTGTAAAAACAATGCTAGATACACGCAAATTTAGAGTGCTGTTAAATCTTCTAGATAAATAATCCTCCTTTGAAATATTGCCAATGAGAGCACTGCAATATAGCTTAATAGAAGATACTATTTATGGGGTATTAAAGGCATTTACTTAATTCTTGCAAGTCAAACACCAAACCAGGCAGCATGCAGCAAAAACGGAGGAGCTGATCTAGAGCTGAGTAACGTCTACATCTGTTAATGACTATGGGGCTGTGAATTACTCTTGCTGGAGTAATCAGCACAGAGGTCTCCTGAATCACTGAATTCTTCCCACGATTCTGGGCCAAATCCTGCTTGCGTGACATGAGTAACATCAAAGCACCCAAAGTCAGTGGGATGAGGGCTGTACAGGCAGATTGACACCTGCAGAAAGCAAGAAGGATTTGGCCCAAGCATTCCTGTTAATACAGGTAGAAATTAATACATTCAGAAGTTAATCAAATAATCAGTTTCCAAATGCAAATCAGAAACCATAGAAAATGCAAGCAACACCAAACAATGAGAAATGGCAAGATCCCACAGCACAACCCATTCCTCCTTTGAGATGTGAGAAAGTATTAGCATAATGACATCCACACCAGATGTTGGCAATCACCTACAGAACATCGGACACTTCCATGCACAGTCTGAAAATCAGTAGGGAGAAAAAGCAAAAACAAAACCAGAGTGTGTCTTGCACTGAGACTGCCTTCTCCTAGCCTTCTTCTCCTGAAGATGTGCATGTGCCTTGTACATGTCTTCATGAGTCATGTACATATACGGAGAGAAGAGCTCACTCTCAATTACTGTCCTTTGTCACCAGCCATGATGAGCGTATTTTGTCATTAGCCACTGACACATGGAGCAGCAGAGAGTTTAATACCATGATGGCAAACTTGAAAGGCTGTCAGCGTTTCTGTGGACCATCTCTGCATGAAAATGTGACTGTCAGGACAGTCTCCAAGGAAGATGCAAATATGTCATGTCTTTCTCAACTAGCTTCTCCCTGAGCCATGTGATTTGCCTATCATAAGGATGAAATCTGTCTTTCAGTACGGGGACTTCAGTGAGATTCAAGCAGTGATCAAGGGTCGGACTCCTCCACACAGCCTTAATTCTTGCACTCCAAGCTCTGTTCTGGCTATCAGTAAAGTACTGGATAACATTCACAGCACTATTTATAGCCTTTAGACTCACACTAAATCAAACGGGAGCTGGATCAGGCCCCAAAGTGCCTTGGCCCAATTTTCTGTGAGGTCACCTTTCGCCTGTATCCTGTCATTTTGTGTGAAATGTCTGTGAAGTACACGACTGTTCTAGAAAGAGCAGAAGAGCTTCTCTGGATACAGGCACTTTACAAAATGGTGATGTCCACAATGACCTGCATTTTGAGGCTCTTGTTGCAGAGGCATTGAAGGGTATACCCTGAGGGCTTTGAACTACCTCAGTTATTAATTATCACAAAAACATTGGTGATTTGCATGCAGATAAATAATTGGAGACCTCCAAAATCACAGGAAGGGTTCCTGTTGAGTACACTGGGATTTGGATACACTGGTTGGGAGAGACGAATGGGAAACTTCAGTGGGTTGTCCTATAGCTGATCACGGTTTTTATCTAGAAGAAAAATAAATGAATCTGGTTGCCATGGCAATGAGCAAGATGCTAATTAATAAATAAAAACACTGAGAGTTAAAGGTTTTACGTTCCCAAGCAGAGAATGTTTGCTATTTCTAAGAACCTGAACATAAGGGATATATGAAGAAATTAAAAACATTTTTATGCAATGAGTCTAGGTAAACAGCTTATCAGCTACAGTACAAAGCTCGTCTTCCCTGATATCATGGGAAACTGGAAAACAGAATGAAATGGGTGTGCTTAGTACTGAAAAGGGAAAACTGAGAGGATCCTTGAAGGTCCTCGGATATATTAAAGGCAGCCACAGAGGATAAGGCACTGACCCAATATCTTACCAGTAATATACCAAGAGAGGGTGAGGTTGAATGGGGTCAGGAGATGCCAGCATGACACTAAGCAGGTGTAGCCCCGGATGCCTACAGAGCAGGAGGTACTGCTTACTGCTAGATGCTAACATTTAGGTTGCTGAATCTGGATCTGGAACCCTCCTCCTAGGGCAAAAGTAAAGGTAATGAGTCGAGCTAAGCGCAGCCTTGAACCAGGGGAATGGACTCAAAGTTTGGGAGATCATTTTAAATCCTATGAGTGCACATCCCCTAAAAATCCCTGTGCCTGCTTGCGCACTTAGACCAAGGTATTAAAGATAAGTGAGATTTTTAAAAGCACTAATTGTTAGCTTCGTCGACTCCCTCTGGAGTCAATACTGAAACTCATTGATTTCAAGTGAAGCAGAATGCCTTTGAAAACCAGCCTCTAAGTGCTTTGCTGGACAGAAGCCTTATGCTGTGGAGGACTTGGCCTGCTACTTTTGGTAAGCAATTTCACTGAGCATGCTGAGCCCAAGTACGTCTGTGCAGACATAACTACCCGATAGAGAAGCGTGATCAATTTTATTGAGGAAAAGCTCAGATATTTGCAAAGGAGAGTAGTTTCAGTGCTTCTCTCTGAAGATATAAAAAGAAGAAAAAAAGCCCACCTTTTCTGCTCTCCATAGCAGATGCACCTAAAAATCTTACGAAAGATATCAGCGTTCATTATCTCTTCATTTTTAGCCCACTGTGGAATGATATTTCATCCTAGCACAAGCCTATGTCATCATCAAAAACTCAGACTGAAATCCAAGTAAACACAGCATCATGCCCAATATTTCTTTGTTAGACATATATTTAGACATATAGACGTATATTAGACATATATTTAACATGTCTGACCAAGAAAAAAAATGAACTGGTTCCTCTGAAACTATCTATTAAAAAAATTAAAAAAGGAAAAGAAAAAGCATATCCTTGTTTCACAGACAGCTAAGTGATCCTTCGCAATTTGTAGCTCTCAACATCTGTAATTTAAACATGCTCAGGACACAGGTAATCTTGACAATAAAATTTAAGGGCCAGATATTTTATTTGCATATCATTATGCAGCCATGTCAGCAAATAATTCAGTTACAAGTACCTAAAAATGCAGTTATCAAAAGAATAATTCCATAGGGAGAAAGAAAACAAGAAAATGTGAGTTACTATGTATCGCTCTAATAAATAATATTCATCTTTTTTTTTCCTATTAACCCACAAATGGAACAACTCTGTATTCATTATCATTGAAGGGCTTTAGTGAACTTTAAAATAAAGCTTTTCTGAATATCTCTATTCTCCCCATCAACCAAAAAACAGCCAGTTTATCACTTCATATAAAGCAAGATGCAGAACATCAGAAAATCGCTGTATATATAACTCTGCAAAATTGACAGGCTCTGCTCTGAAGAAGCACAGGATTGAGACAAGATGGAAAGTGAAAGGCGTCCCCTGGAGAAGGCTGTCCCTCTATGTTAGCCTTCAAATCACTAGCAAAGGAAGCTAGGAAATTCTGCTTTTCTTTCTGATTTCCATCCCACATGATCTGCAAAACTGCTCAACTTGCTGTTCAGCTTTACTCTTTAAAAGCTAAATTTTGACCTATACTTTCATTAAAAAGTAGCTTGATTTTTCAGTAAACTCACTGATTTCATTACAGTAATGTTGGAGCGATGGAGTAAACCCTGGACCCACGTGTATGTTTCTTTAATCTCTCAATTCCAGAATTCCCATTTCTACTTTATACTCCTTGTGAGTGTTGGTGATTAGTCCCTAGATGTTTATGCCATGGCTTTTGTATAAATTTGTTTTATTATATATGAGTGACATTTTGATAGGAAGAGAGGGAATGGCCTCGAGTTGTGCCAGGGGAGGTTCAGGTTGGATATTAGGAAATATTTCTTATCAGAAAGAGTGGTGATGCAGTGGCACAGACTGCCCAGAGAGGTGGTGCAGTAACTGTCGCTGGAAATGTTCCAGAACCGTGGAGACATGGCTCCGAAGACATGGTCAGTGGGCGATACTGATAGCAGTTGGATGGTTGGATTAGATATCTTGGAGGTCTCTTCCAACCTTAATGATTCTATGATTCTACGATAATGCAGGTGTGCATAATACAGTGGATGGCCAAACCTTTCTAATCCTAAAGAGCTGTGCACAAGAGTCTGAGCAATCTCAATGCTATGCATATTTTTGATGTGTGATTGCCAGCATCTGTTCAGGATTATCACCAATAGGATCTACCATGCACGGTTTTTGCTATCTTCTCTACCTTGCCATGCAGGTTGGAGATGTTAAACACTGAGGCTGAATGAGACCTGCCCATAGATAATGCTCAGCAAGAATTTATCATCACATGGTTAGTCCTTACCAGACTGCATAAATTACTAAACAAAAAGTATTAATTACTATTTTCAGAAACAGAAATAAAATAGGTCATAAGCAATGAAAAAAAGAGCTTCTTTCACTACCAGACCTGTATGAAAACTTTATTGGTTGTGCTGGAATCATAGTCTTTAATATGTAAGAAAAGGTGATTTGGTGAAATGCCGAATCCACCATAATTAATGATGGAACTTTTCTGATCTATGCAAGGTCTGAAATTTAAGCACTGTTTCTATCGCAAGCAGATGGACAAGCACTAGGACAAGTCAGGCTACCTGTGCTTGCGGTCTTGAAGCTCATAGCACAGGTCTGGATTCCTCTTTTGATGTGCTCTTAAACACAAACACGCACCTTGAGGTCATTCACCTTCCATTTTTAAAATCAATATCTGAAGACTTTAAAAGAGTTTTGTTGCCATTCTCATACAGTTCATGAATGAGCACTTTGTGCCTCTGATTCACAAGCCACTGCATGCAGCCCATCTTCCAGCAGCACTCATTTTAGTGAGGTCTGTACTTTTGGAAGCACTCTAATTCCTTCTGCCCACAGAAATGGTATTGGGAAACGTATCGGAGAAAGGTATTCTATTGACAGGTCACATTCCCTACATTCCTCCATTTCCTGATCAGTATCTATGGTTAAGTCACTTGTATCGACTGTGATTGCTACTGGAAATGGCATGTAGGCTTTAATGGCAGCCGGAGTGTTTAACCTGGTTTTCACCTGAAATGACTGAGATTGTTTTCAGCGCCCGCAGTACTCTGAACGTTCGCAAGGCTGAGACATTGCCCAGGTCCACAAATTCAGTTATGTATCTGTAACAAGGGAAAGTCACACACAGACAATGACAAAACACCAGCAAAAAACAACAGTCAAGGGGACAAAGAGAGACAGAGAAAGAATCACTTGTAGCTGAGAGCCAAAACAGAAGGATCGAGGCTTCTTACCTGGGATTACTGAAATAGTTTTTAAAGCTCTCAATACCCTGAAAGTCCGAAGAGGTGAAACACTGCCTACATTCACAAATTCTCCTACATACCTGTAGAATTAAGTCACAGTTATTTGGAATTATACAGTAGAGTATGAGACTTGTCTGAATGAAGAATGCATTCACAAAATAGCAGGAGCGAACGCATCCGAATGAGAGGTGACTCCACTTTTCTGGCTGCTCTTTGATGCCATTTGTCCCAGGTTTTTCATAGCACACATTATTGCAAATGTTTCTTGAACTATTAAACTGATCTAACAGGCATCAATTCTTTAAAACTGTGGTTGAACTTTGTTATCAGACTGTTCAGCAACAAATATTACGAGGATTTTACCATCATGTAGTTTAACCAAGATTCTTTGCATTATAGGAAACATTAAGAATTGCCTTGCTGCTCTTAAAAAATACAAAATAAAAGCTTTGAGTACTCAAGTAATTTTCACATAATGACTTCCATGAAGTACGTACAGAACAACATGGGGAAATATCAGTGCAAATATTTCTGCTGGGTTATTTATTGTACAGCACTGTACTGTGTGTTAAAGCAGATGCTGATTTCAAGAGATGCTTAAAACTTTATTTTGTACATCAAATCCATGCCCTTTGGCTGCTGGAAGAAGACTTTTGGATGAATATAACCGAAAACCTACTAAACCTATTAAAACACCAATCCCAGCTATTCACTGTTGTGCCTGGTTTGGTCATCAGGGAGACCCATACAGCAGCAGAGCAAAACACTTCCATGAGGGTCAGCTATAGAATGAGTTGGTTTTGTAACTGCAAAATTATTTCCACCAAAAGAGTATGCAGTAAAACCATAGTCATCACTGTATCTTCTGGACCCTATTGTATGGCTATTTACATTTACCTACTCTACTTCTTTGAGCCATTTGTTTTCATGTGCTAAGGATAAAACTCACTTGGCTATCTGACAAAGACTGCCTAAGTGAGTTTTGGGCAAAGGACTCTGCAGGAGGACAAAGCATCCTTTTCAGATCTGCTAACCTACATTATGGTCTGGAAGAGCAGTATTGCTTCTCCTCTTTATAGTTTTACACGGGAGCCTGCCATTTACCCATCTGGTCATTCCTACCCAGTCATACCCAGCACTTCTCTCCCAGACTCTTCTGCAGCATGCAAGGGTGTAAAATGTAATTAGGGGAGAAGCAATGGCATGGAAGTATGGTTCTGCAGACTGGAGATTTGTACAAACACATTAATAATATGTGAACAAGCATATTAGATAAATACTTCTGCTTCCTGTTCACAACAGTCAACTAATAGTGATCTTATCAGTTTCTTGGATGAAATTGCAGCAGCTCAGTGCTTTTGTCATGGGGAGAAAGAAGCAGTCAGAATTCCCATTTCAAGTTTTCCAGTTAGCCAGGGAATTGTTTATAGACTTTAAGCATTTGGCAGAGCATTTTCCAATCCAGAGCTACAGCAACCTATTCCTTTCCTGTTCTAGAAAGTCCTCACTTGTCTGATAAACAGTACTATAACCAGGGGCAGCCTCCTAAATTTTCCTGAGCCCATCCATGGCCCCACAAGGCATGGCTGTGTCTGCTAGCATGGGGTGGGAGAAAAAGCTGTGAAAACCTCTTGCGCCACTGATCTCTAATGAGTTGTTAAAAGCTACTCACTATGACCCAAACTGTGCTATTTCTATCCCAAAAATAAGGAGGTAGGAACTTATTCTGCAGTAATTCTACAGCAACTGATGGTCATTCCACTATACACCCAACAATAAAATAATCGTATTTCCTGTTAGATCAAAAACCCTTGGTCCCTCTAAATCTCATGGCCCTTTATCAGGCTCTCCATCCCATGATTTTGCTTCCAGATACAGAAATACCACTAGCTACAAGCAAAGACAACAACTCTATTATCAATCTTACTTTAAATTACTTGTAAATTGGTTTACATGAAGGGTAAATCTTATCAGAATAGAGACCATCATCCAATGCTTTGCACTATCTGTTGCATACTTGGGGAGGAGGTTTCATCGTATTGCAGTCACAGTTAGCTCTTTCACTGCTGCCTAGAGGCTCAAAGAATCAGTTGCAAATAGTGAGGATATATTCTTTCCCTTCTGTACCAAAACTCCCATTCCTTCTTTTCTAATCTAAAATTGTTTCTTTCCAGTTCTATAAGCTTGGAAGGGATATCCAAATCTTGTCTGCGCTGACTGCTCAGACACAAATTTCAGTTTAGAAAACAAGATGTTCCCAGAAGATTTTGGCAGAGCTGGTTGGGATGACAACCCAACTTCTTCCCAAGTTGAGATGAAGTAGAGCAAATGCACTGTCAAGGCTGCAAGTTGTTGCTCATCTTGCCCCTTTTCACTCCGCTCATTTCTACCTCACTATCAAAAGCCTTATTCCTCTAGAATACAGGGAAACAATGCACTGAAGTTCATGACTCCGAGCCCTGCAGATGAACTCCCTGCTTCACATATTAATGGACAGGACAGAGGAGAAATGACATTTTGGATTTTTCTGTCCTGCCTCTAAACACTGCAGAATTACACTGCTTGAGAACAATATCTAGTGTGTGCTGGATAGTTCCTCCCCATCTGCCTTGCATAGTTTGAAACACTTATCACAATGGCCAGATGTCAGTTTGGCCAAATCCGTAGGAATGTAGTAACAGATACAAAGATTTGGCCTTGGGCTGATCTACTAAAATAAATGGGAGTCTTCCCAATGAAGCCTACATAGATTTTACAAGTCTTCATGTTTTCCTTCTGCTGAACACTACCATGAATAAATATTAGCCCTCATCCCAGCATACCACCACTGACTTCATTGATCCTTATTACTGTTTGAACTAAGTTTGGGTTGAACCTTTTTTTCCAATTTTGGTTCTAGTCATATCATGGGCCCGGGAGTTCAACTCAAATGTAATTGATTTCCCCAAAGTAGTCTACTGTATTGACAGAATGGAACTGAGAAATCTTGCTTTGAAACCACTCAGGAAAACAAAGACCATCTTAAAATACTTCAGCATTTTCTCATTTTCAATACAACTTCAGTGAAAACAAACAAAAAAACAGCTAGACAACTTAAAAATATATATCTATTGCATATCACTGTCTCAAAAAATAAAAAGGAGGGCTACTTACGCCATAACAATAACACTGAAATCCAGCCAGTTCCATGGATCTCGAAGGAAGGTGAATTCTGTCATGCAAAATCCTCTCGCCAATATTTTTATCAATGACTCAAAAGTGTAAATGCCAGTGAAAGTGTACCTGGGAAACAAAGTGTCCGAGATAAGCAACAGCATTAGCGAGCAGTTGAGGGAAGGGATGGTGGAGGCACGCGCAGCCCAGCCCTTGTTACAGGAGACACTCCTGCCCACCTTGTTGGGTTTGCTCATGTAGGTCATGGCTGCAGCACTGGGGCTGCCTGCAAGCATGTGTGGACCAAGGAACACGTAAGAAATGGGAAAGCGCTCATGACAGCCACAGGATGAAGATAAGTTTCACCATAGGGTGTGCCTTGATGAATTCTCACTCATTAAGTCAGGCATGAATACTACGCTGATAAGCTGCGCTATGGGACTTCCAAAGCTCTGCCTGCAGTCGCCAATGAAAGAGGAAAGGATTATGCAGCATTCCTTGCTGTTTCTCGTATTTGACGGACAATGGTTGTTCCAATCATACCTCTCATCTCTTCCTGCCCAGGCCATTTTGAAGGACAGCATTTAAAAAATGTTGCCTCCTTCATTTTCTTAGCTAAAAGTGGTGTCCTTCCTGTAAAATTCCACAATCTGTTGCAAATCACATCAGCTCTCAGAATTAAACAACAGCAGAATGTCATCATTGGAAATGAGGAAACCAACCCCTGTCCCAACATTGCATGTTCTGATTTTGACCTGCTTGATAGTAAAAGAGACACAAGGGTCTTTTCTCCTCTGAATACAAGTCGTTTATTACTGACCACCTCTTCACTGTGATATTAGGTAGAGCACACACATTTTACCTTTCACAATAAAGACTGTAATAATATTTAGCAAATTCTCTGTGGAGGAAAGTAACAGATCTGACTTATAACACTCAGATCGGTATTCACTCAGGGCTCTACCTACCAACAGAGATATACTTCAGGGCACACAACAGCTCTTTTAATAATATGCTTCTATCTGAGACACCTAGCCCAAAGGGACTTGGTATTCTAGGACCTATTTCAATAAAAATAATAAATGTTTAGCATCCACCACTGATAATCCCCTTTTCCCCAGATGAAGACGTACACAATACCAAAGCAGAGTTCTTGTGAGGCTGCTATATACCTAACCCTAACTCATATATACATATTATTTTTTTAAAATCCCACAGAACACAAATTTCATAAGCCTTAATGCTTCCACTGCAAACAGTAGCTTGAGCTTTCTATTTAGTTGTCTGTTTACTTCCTAAACATCAGTAGCTACAATGGTATCATCGCGTAAACAAAAACAGAGAAACAGTTGGTGGAGGGGGAAAAAAAAAAAAGGTGTAAGCAATTAAAGGTGGTAATATACAGAAGAAATGCATTATTCAGAAGCAGGAATAGTTTTGTCTTAGTTGCATATTCCTTTCATTTGCAACTGGGCAAAATTACAAGTAGTGGCAAATCTGACGGCCTCCTGCCCTCCTGTCACACAGAACAGCTAGTTACACATTCTATAAAACCTCAGCGTGCTTCATCTTAAAAGGGAGATAAGCAGGACTGCTTTTGTGCAGCAGTGCATGTAAAATCTTCCTCACGCCTCCTTTCTGACCACACACCTACAACAGTATCTTGTACCCAGCTCTTCATTGCTCTTAGTTTTATTCTCGCCTTACAAATATAGGTCACTCCTGTGAGTCTCTTTAAGCGTGTGTATTCAGTAATACACGCAGAAAACACATGCAAAAAAATAAATATACTTAACGATACATAAGCTCATTAAAATGATAAAGCACTTGTATTTATTCAGCATGTCAGATGGTTTAATTGATTGTATAATCATCATCTAATTCTAAACGGATCGGGCAAAGTCCTCCAGCAACTGAGCAGCTTCTTCAACAATACAAGTCAGGGTTTGTTTAAAGTTTTTAGTGGGGGTAAGTTGAACTGATTTTTTCTTTCTTTTTTTCTTTTTTTTTTTTTTTTTTCCAAAAATGTAAAATATTTATTCTGTTTTCAAGGCGGATCTAGGACAAATATTTGCACAGCGTTACTCCTGCATCCCCTGTGAGGCTCTGGAACAGTGGAGAAAAACTGGACTACATCCATCTTCTCCAAATCCACTATTAATCAATTAGAATTAAAGCTCGTTGGGTTGTTTTGTGCCTCAAAACGACTTGTTTTTGATTTCGCTCTCTTAATTTCAGGAGGAAAAGCTGAGAGGTATGAGGGCACTCAATAAAAGGGAAACATGGAAGGGAAAGGATTTACTCCATGCTGCATGACTCCATTTGCTTTTCAGCTCTACGCTTCTTGCATGCCCTGCTCAACGCACTGATAACATCATTCATATTTTCCTGTCTAAGACAAACGAACCACTGATATTTTCTTTCACAACTTTAAAATCCTCGGCTGTAGATCCACTGACCAAATTTTGACATACATGTATGAGATGTCCGTGTTTCATCTACATGCATCGTTAGCGTGGTGTGGTGTGACATTTTTTTCAATAAGGACAACATCAGGGGAAAAGGAAAGTCACAGACATACTTGAGGGTACAGAAATACTGTACAGAAATACATGAAACATCCTGGGACTAGGATGTTAGTGTGATCAGATGAAATATTTGGTTCAGAGCTGCCTATAATTAGTAATTTATGGCCTAGAAGATGTCCCCTGCACGATTCTATGAAACCTGAAATAAGGGCATTTACTGCCTCTCCTCACAGCCCTGCATAGACCCAACCACAAGGCTATCTAACAGCAGATGGTCATGTTTATCATATGTCAGTCAAAAATAAAAAGTGTGTTCTGATTGGTTCAATGAGCCAAAATAATTGTTTAATGCACTGTAGGTTGATTAGCTTGTGCATCTGGTATCTCTTTCTGAAAGGAGCATTTTAAAGCAACTTAAAGAAATGAAATGGGCTTTCTGAAGCCCGTTTAACCCTTTTAAAATTCACTTTAGAAGAAAAGTAAAAAGAACATTGAGTGACATCTTTGCTGTTTTATTTCCTGATGACTTCACAAGCTAAAAAGAGAGCAATACTCACAAAAGTGTTACCTCATAATGTACACCTACCAATGATTACAGGGGAATGCTATTCATGATGCGCTCAGTTCAAAAGAAACTTTTGTTTCCAATGGGAGTTTAAGAACAGAACTATGTCCTGGAAGTATTTTCTGAAATAATTAAACTTAAAGACCATCGGCCTATTTTAATGTGTCCAATGTTGAACCTCTTGCCTAGGAACCATGGAAGGCTGGCCAGTTTCAAATGGAGTTCTCATCATACATGATTTCATTCCGATGTAGCATAGCAGGTGCACTTAGCAATAAGTATGAGCTTGGAAGACTAAAAATTGTTAGTTTACTTACTAAGGGAGTTTTCACAGGCAAGAAACACCTGGCAAAACATTTTGTCAGGACAGATACTATGGTCAGTGTTACTGGAAAGAAATGAGACAACAGCAAACAAGAGGAAAAGAAAATAACAGAAGAGGAAGGACAAGATAAGGATGGGGCGGCTGTAAGCCAGCCAGGATACTTACTCAACATATTTATTCCATGATGGAGTCTCTGATTGTGCCATGAACACACAATTAGTTAAAATAGTGCACATAATAAACATACTGAACAATGTAAATAGGTGAATTAAGGAAAACAATGCATTCGTTATGAGACTTCATACATTTTTATCATTTCATACAGGACACAACAACTCACTCATAATTTCCAGCATTTTAAAAAATCACTGTAGACATTTATTTTCAATTGCATAAGGAAAAAAGTAATTACAGAAACACAGAAAAACTGAGTGACTCCTGTCTGTTTTTTCCACTGCATACATCTTTTATGCATACTTTGTGCAGGAAACAAACACACCGTCTCGGCAGTGTTCTGAAAACGCAATACTTCAAACTTACAGCTGTGCTGGTCAGATGACAAAATGCATAGGTGCACAACTTTGCATGAAAAGCGGGATTAGATTCATGTAAGTATATACAGAAAAACCTGTGTCTGCAAATCCTGATCTTATTTTGCATCCTGAAACTTTTCTCAGGCAGCAGGCAAAGCTATAAATCCAAACTCTAATCTGTCTAACATACTCGATGTCTCACGATCAGTATACATTTCACCAAAAGCTAATATGAGTTTCATAGCATTAATTTCAAGGCTTGGTCAGCACACCTCATTGGCAAATACACAGTCTTGATCTGCAAAGCTGAGTGTTTCAGCTGAGGAACCAGCTTCCCTATCTGGAGGCTAGAATGAACCTCCCTTGTGTATAGTCTGTACACTTAACTGCTAAGCTGAGGCCATAAACACAAGGAAGAGCACCCTAAATCAAATTCCTGAAATTCAAAACATAGTTCACTGAACTGCTCTGCTAAAAGCACATGCTACGCTTTGTAACTATGATGGGGTTCTCCGGCATAAATAGTACATCCCACACTCCTGGAGAGAAAGTTAAGGAATGAATTTAAGTGGACAGAAGTTAAACATCCTACAGTCCAGTCAACAGCCTGGAACCCTTCTCAGAGAAGGACAGCACTATCCAAATGTAAACTTCTTTGGACTTCTTCAGAAAAAAAGTTTACTTGTTTCCTTGTTTTATCCATTTACCAATCCCATTGGTGGCAGTTTTCTGAGAACAGCAGAACTGTCCTACCGCAGACACAAAATCTCTGCTGAGTACAGAGTGGAACGTTTTCCAAAGGGCCCCATAAGGCACTGTGACATTAAATTGGTAGTAACCAATCTGCATGTTCCCCTGTGCCATTCAGAGAGCAGTAATTGAACCCAGAGGGACTGCCCGTCTCACAAACATTTTCCATTTATGGGGCTGACACAATCTGCTGAAGGACTGGGAAGATGGATGATATCCAGACTCATTTACTTAAGTCAGCTTGAGATATGTCTCTGAAAGTCGTCTACCTGGTTAACACAATGAGGTTGCAAACTGCAGCTGGCCTAGAATACACTGCATTACTTTTCACCTACAGTGAAAAGCAATGAAAACAGTAATAATATAGCAGAGTGGTATCTTCAGGCCATGCCAAACAAGAACTATCCTTCAATTCCAAGCAAAGGAATTTCTCTATAACCACTCAATTTGGGCTCACTAGTCTGATTTACACATCCCTATTTCCTCGTGGTGTAAGCTGAATCTAGAAGTGAGCTTTCCCAAGGTGACATCACCTTCCTATATGAACACCAAAGAGAATATACATGAGGATACAGTTTGAAAACGCAAGGGGTCAGCTTTGGGACATCAAATGATCTATCAATTCTAACTGAGTTTCACGACCAAGCTCAAAAATGCAAAGGATTTAAAAGAAAGAATCACTCTAGTTAGTTATGCACTGAAGTAGGAGGTTTGCATTAGAAAGTGAAAACAGAAATTCCTACACAAGGAAAATTAGCAATGCTATCTGAAATCTAGTGCAATTGTTCACATAGAAGTTGCTGATCATTAACTACTCCGAAAAGACTAAGTGAAGGGGATGAAATTGATGCAATCTGTGTTATCACTACTGTCTGTTACCTATCTTACAGCTGCTATTACTTCCAGTATTTGAAAGCCCACTGATCCATGAGCTGTCATGAATCACGCACATAGCTAACACACTCCAAAAGGGTGCATGGGTTGCACACTCTGTTATGGACCACAAATCCACGCATTAGGATACTTTCTGCAATAAATTGAACCTGACATTTATTTCCAACCTGAAGTTACAGAATGACATCTTATGCAGACCACATAAAGAATTCCTAAAAGTTATAAATTTTATCTTCCAGCACAAAGATACTGAGTAAAGCACTGCATACTTCTATTCTAGACTTCATTATGATGGATAATAGTTAATTAGCAGACTGAACATTGGTGGCTCTTTAAGTAATCATTGCCAAATTACATATAATATGGGCAACCAAAGGTTAGTCCCAATCAATAGTACACATAATTGGTGCTTCACAAGGTCTCATTTTCTATTACCAAGGAAAATGTATAAAATCAGATAGAAGAAAGGCTGCAATCACAAAATGTGAACACAAATTATGAATTCTAAAAGGAGACTTTTTTAGATGGGACAGAATCCATAATTCTAACACCGAGAAAGGTAATTTTGGCCTAAAAACTATTCGGAATCAGTGACAAATTGAGACCAACTATCTATAATACCTAGAAAAATCAGGAACTAGTAATTTCAATGTTTTTATACAAGACAGTAAACTGCTTGGAGAAACCAAGGGCACCACAGAGCTGTCTTTGGCTTGCAGGCAAGAGCAACTAAGAGGAGCCTTTTAAGCATAAGGCATAAATGAAATGCTACTTAATCTTAGTGACTTAATCTTAGTAAATAAAGATGTTAATAGCTAATAGAAGGTAAAACGTTTTCAACCACTACGTCTATTTTGCATTTGCTACAGACCAAAGGATGCAGACCTTCACCACCCATGCCCTCTATGACAGAAATGGGCCAGAGCCTTGTTGGGGCATCTGTCTGCACCTCACAGAGTCTGAAGAGGAGGGGAAATACCTGGAGGAGGTTCAGGGCCATGCTGTTGATTGAAGCGATTCACATTACTGGAGGCTGTTATCCTGTGGATGCTTTCCCATGGCAGGGTGTGCTTCTGAATGACAAGAGTAACCATGCTTGGATGGATGAGCAGTCAGCATACAGGATCTATCCTGCCTGAAGTCTCAGAGGAAGAACTCCATAGAAAGCCACTTAACCAAGAAATGTGACCCACACAGCTTCTATAGAGGATGATCTTATTCTGTCCTCTCTCTTCTGTTCTACTGTTGGCCTTCGAGGTACATTCAGTGACAAGCAAAGGAAATATGGCCTCTACTAAAGATGTTGCTTCAGACACTTACGTGACAGAGTACCATTTGTTAATGCTCTTTTTTGGCCTTGCTCCAGGGGAAATAAAGACTGCTTGATTACACTCACGCAAGGCAACAGATCTGGTTCCCAGATTCATGTCTGTGATATTATCCGCTTGAGTACTTGCCGATTCAGGCTCCTTTCTGCCTAGGATATTGACTTCCTGCTCAGCCATTTGCCCTTTGTGCTTCAGGATGGTTCAAAAGCCCTTTATTGACAGAAAACAACACAGTGCCTAATGCAGGAACCTCAGCACTGAGTGGCTGGGACTGAAGCTGCTGCCTCCTGCCCGTGCTGGCTGAGGACTGAGCTATTGGATTGTCTGACATTATCAACACAAGGTGATAACTTGGCTCTTTCCGGAACTAAAATGCTGTTCCACTCCTGAAACGTTACACTCCTTATCTCCCATATTTCTGCTCCTGATAGGTCTTTGAAATTCACTCCTTTGTGCTCCTTATCCTTGGAAGAAATGTGATAAGGATTTCTTGCACACTTATCTTATGGCTGACTGCTCCAAGGGCATGTCGTTTCTGTGTATTACACACACCTGTGACCTCATGGCTTCATGGCCTGTGCGGAAGAAAGGGAGAAGACAGAACAGACCTCCAGACCTGGAGCCAATATTTACACATACCTTTTCTAAGAATCTCAGTTTTCATATTCTTCTCTTAGCTGCAGCTGTGGAAATCAAGAAGTTCAGCAAAGCTGTGCTGGTGTAACCGTACCTCGTAAACACTGTTGGGCTCTGGGTATGCAGCAGTGTCTGCTGCACTGTTGTAACTTGACCCAGAAACAAATACCTCTGCAAAATGCTATGTTTTTCCTTCATAACTGTAAAAACACATTAGATGATATCACATACTCATTTTATTGCATATAATTATTATTGCCATGTTACTATTGTATCACTTTACCTATTTCTCTTCTTGCTAGAATACCTATATTCCCACTTCTTATATTTTCCCCACTGCATGTATCTCTGGAATTTGGTTTATTCTCCTATTTTTTTCCACAAAATTTGATAATAAACAAGTGATTCTAAGAGGCTACTTGCTTAGTGATAGTTCTCTCTGACAGACACGGGCATTGCAGCTGTGGGATTTCATCACTGAAATGTCACACAGTCATCACGTCACCATGTACAGTCTTTGAATTACCACTATTGGGTCCCTCATGCGCACTACTCATTCCTAGCTGGGTAGCAAGTTGCACAAAAAACAAACTAACAAAACAACAAAACAAGCTTTAAAATATTTTCTTTCAGGAAAAAAATTATTCTGAGGCAATTCAAAATTAAGTTTTGCCTGCATATGGTCACAGAGTCTCATGGGAGACACTGCTTAAGCCCTCGGTGGCAAAGCTCTCCCATAGTGCGCATCTCCCTGAACATGCTGCAGCCTCACAGCTCCTTTCCTGTCTCAGGTATTGCACCACTTTCCTTCTATCTTCCGACTCCTTCCCAACCATGGTCAGGCACTTCACACCTTTTAAAAGTATGTCTCATCAAACTCTCAAGAGTCTTCAGTACCATAATATAATCACAGTCATAGCTCAAATTACAATATAAAAGGGGGGAAAAAAAAATCAAGTTTTTCTGTGTATACAAACAAATGCATCAGAAAGGTCTAAAACAACTTAATTAAATTAACTGCTTTCTCACTTTCAGTGTTTAAAAATAATAGTAAAAAATACTCTAGGAGGGACATCAACAGAAAGGATATGAATGTACCAAAATTTTAATTGCTGCTCTTCTGACTGGATGGAAAGGACTAAGTATATACAAGGCAGGAGTGGCACTAAATCGAAATATTGTCTTCCCTTTGTTCAGTACTACAAATGTCTGGAAAAGAAAATAGAGAATAAGAACATTCAATATTTGCACTTACGTTAGGCTTTTCCCATCCCATTTTCCCAGGAAACTCCTGCCAATATCCCAGACCTCTTCCTCACTCCATCCCAAACACCCAAATTGTTTTTCACTCCATGAAGTCATCTTCTTCACTGCCTACAGGATCTTTTCATACCTCCTCTTCCTAGGACTAGATTTTCAACAGTGAATGATGGCATGGAGACCAAAATGCTTTAGAGAGACCTTTATGCCGCTTCTCTACTGCTGTGTTGTTACTCCATCTTCCCTACCTTGCACACGTTATTGCTCTCAGTCAACATTTCTCAACTCATCTTTCAAGAAGCTATGGTGGTGATGGACTGGCAGTTGGACTAGATGAACTTACTGCTCTTTTCCAATCCACATGACTCTAGGATTTCATGAGGCACATCTCCACAAGAGGATCTAACCCGGGCACTAAGGCACTGTTGCTGTGTTCATATTAATATGGAGGGAGGAAACCCACACTGAGTTATCTTAAATCCAAAACAAAGATGAACTGGATGCTGACCCAATTATGTAGATCTGAAAATGCCCACTCATGCCTGGAAGGACTAATATTCACTCAGAGAAAGGATCAGGCCACTCAGTAGATAAACTCTTAAGCAAGTCACCCACTTGAAACTAAGACCTCTGTGATCCTAATATTCCAAATCTGTAACCCGCTGCTTGTGCATGGTGACAGAAGGAACAGCAGAGCCATAAATATCTACAACTTAATTCTGGCCTTTCCAGGTCTTTGTCCATTTAACTTTAATTCTGTAGTTGTTTGAACACCATTTTAACAGCAGTATCACCGTGGTCATATTAAACTTTTTGTTTACAGGAAGTAGCTTAGCCCAAAACCAAGAACATCAGTACCTGAAAGAAAATGAAGCTCCCTAAAAATACTCTGAGGTTCCAAGCCTTATTTTATCCTCCATGTTGCAAAATGTTTGGAAAGGAGAATGAACTGTAGTAAGCAACCAGCACCGCTCTGCTGTCGACAGCCTTTTGACAGATGCTGTTTGCACTGCTGTGGCTTTGGTCCAGCCTACACGTGATACTTCATCAGGTGATGCTCATTTTGGGATGAAGCTTACTGTTCTGCAGAGTGCCAGCACTGAACGAACCACTCACATATCCCTTCAGCTCTATTTTGATAATCTTAAATGGAGTTAAACCATTCCTCAGCAGAAAAACCACTGCCCTTCAGAATGGTCATGGAGGTGCTTCCCATCTTGGGATGAGCGCTAGCATGACATTTGAGCCCTTAGTCCCATTACTTAGGACCCACAACTCAAGATCCAAGTTTAATTAAGGGACTCAAAAGGCCAACACATCTCTGAAGAGTCAAATCTCATGAAGATGCAAGATACAGTAGATAAAAACCCCTGGCTTCCTTCAGCTATTGCTCTGCCCTTTTCAGATTATGTATATTATAATCAGTGTCACTTGCAGACACCCAGGTTTTAATTATGTTTTTTATCCCTCTTTGTGCTGCTTACATGTTTTTCGGGAGCCCTACTCATGCCAAAAATCTGGAAAAAAAAAAAATGTACTGACTGTAGAAAGATAAAAACCAGAGCCCTCAACACAAAGAAAGATGTTATGGTTCAGCACATGCTAAGAAGCAGAACACCTTGCTGATGCTCACCTTGCGATCATTGTAGAAGGGGTCAATGTCCTCCAGTGGCTCTCCAATAAGCTCTGGAGGAACAGTCCCATAGATATCAGGCAGCTTCTTGCAAGCTTGCAAATCAAACTGAGGCTGAGGTTTTTCCTCTTCACCCAGCTGCTCTCTGTACTCCTGCTTCGCATTCCTTGCAAGCTTCTCTGCAATTCGCTTCTCAATAGCAGCCAAGGATTCGGGCGTGAACCGGTGGAAGCTGTTAGTACCCGGTGGTAACAAGAAGTCAGCCATCTTTTCATCCTGCTTTGTCTATGCTGGTCTTTTCTCCAAGTAGTGGAAACAGCTGAAACAAAAAGGACCAAAGGTTTGTGATGGGAGCAAAGCAAGAACTAAGCCATCAGAATGAAAAACAAACACGCTAAGCAATAACTTGTAGGTTATCGATTACCAGGAAACTCTTCATCTATTCTGATGTGGTCAGTAGAACATCAAGGAAAACAAATGATTTAAACTGTTATTTCAATTAGCAATCACTCTGTGCTCAGAGCTAAAAGGCTCTGTTGATTACTGTGGACTGTTCATGAGTTTTTAAGTCACTTAGGAGCCTCAGTCATATCTAAGGAGTAATTTACATTCATACAAGCTTAAGTTTCACTGAAAGTCACAGGGATTGGATTCCTAACTCATTTTTGAGAATGCAGCTCTGGGAGTGGATGAACAATGTGCAGATGACTGCAGGGCAGATTTAAATCCACCGATCTCGGGCCACATGATGCAAACTCTAAAAATGCCCCAGCTGTTCTATTCCAAATTTAAAAAGCAAAAGGTCAAGTTCAGATTCTTAAATCACGCAGAAATTCTCCATAATCTCTGTCTTAGGCTTCTGCAATGCAATTTTTCAGCATTTATTTTCCTTCGGGGATAGAAAATAACCATCTTCCTGATATATGGCAGGACTTCTAAGTATTTCCTTCTTCTCCACACCCTACAATCCACAGGGTGCTGGAAGCCCAAATGTGCCTAGCAAAGCCCTGGGACCTTCATGAGAGCACTCCAAGCTCCTAAGATGCTGTGAAACCCCTGCTGCGCATTTATCACATCTGAAAACCAGGCTGATTGTATCCAGTATCAGTATGAACATCTAACCCGGAGCTGTGAGCTTTAACCATGTTGGGTTGACGGAGCTTCACTGTTAACACTTCCAATCCCCAACAGACTAAAAACGAGTGAGAAGTGCCACATCTCTTCAACTTACAGGAACAAAATCCAAGTATGAAAAATGCAGCAGAACAAGAAGTCCTCTTGTATCTGCACTTAATAACATGGGTAACTGTGAAAATTAATGTAAAAAGATTGTTTGAAAAGTGATGAAGCTTATCCCTGTTCTAGCAGCCTGCACAAATCCATTTAAGTTCACTGAAACTGTGTTTTGAAATTCAATAGTGACTTAAGTGGTGTGCTTCTTCTAGCAAAGGAAATCCCCACTATGCAACAACTAAAACATTCCACAGAAGAAAAATATTATTTTATTATTATTATTATTTGGAATATCACCAGATACTAAATCAGAACACAAGCAAAGTAATAAACAACACCGTAGCTTTTGAGGTGGGCCACTGCATTTGTCAGTGTGTGCAGGCTACAACTCTTTGTTCAGCTGCAATTGTTTTCTGCTTTCAGATGGCATTTGTCTATTTTTAGTGGATAGTTCCAGATAGTTTGCTTCTATTAGGCTCTGTGATGACAGCATTTTTGTTAGCAAACAAGACTTTAACTGGACTCTGCATGACAAATAGCATATTTATTGACTCAATTTATTTGAGTAAAGCACTCTTTCAAACAACTACTGTTTTCCTTTTCTGACTTCATTTTGAAATGAATTCATTAAATTCTCATTGATCACAGCCTATCATACAGGAATGATTTAGTGGAGTCCATACATTATACTCTGCATTGCCACTTGTTTCAACAAGCAGGCCTAAAATGAATGAGCCCTTCCTGGAATTTGCATATACCAGCATTCTTCTTTATGTAGCTGTTTTCTCTTCATTCTTTTTCCCTCTCCTCCTTCATCAGTTGTTTTAAAAACAGGAAATTAGAAGCTTTCCCACAAACTGGATTTTCGTATGCTCACAGCTTTGTGATGGAGCACCATGAACGCAAATAGAATTTCACTTTCTACGAATGACATCAAAGAATCCTCAGAGGTTTTTTGTTGTTGTTGCTGTCATTTTGATTTTTTTTCTTGATAGTGATACCTGTCACCGTGCTAAAGGGGACAACAAACATCAGTGGCCGATCAGTACTCCTGGGAAGGTACAGCAGGTCCCCTAAGCAGAGAGGAGATTACAGAGGGAGGTCAGCTGAGGTCCAGGTAATCACAAGAGCAGAGAGGACAGTGAGTAGTCCACTTTTTCTCATAACATATGACCAGAGGAATTTGAAAAGAAATTACAGAGACGCAAGTCTGAAACAAAGGGAGCCACTTTCCACACAGCGTAGAGTTGTTCACACCAGCTGCTGTAGAAGTCAAAAAAGACAAGGATTCACAAAGCCACGAGACAAATCCAAGGGCAAAAGATTCATTAATGGTTTTAAACACAAAGACACTGCCTCTGACCAAGAAAATCCCTTAGCTGTAAGACCTGGGTGCATGCAAGAAAGACTACGTATGTTTTCACTATTTTTAAACTTTTCCTGGTCTACCAGACTGAAGAAAGCTGTGGTTTGATCTTATGTACTCCTGTCCATATGTAGCACTCACACCAATGCAAGATAGGCTCTGCGTCTGGTCTGAGCTTGTATGGAATCAAAACCACCATACGAACCAAAGTTAATACCCCTAGACATCTGCAGGTGCTTGACACCACCTGCTTCCAGTGCCTTGGAGGGTGGGCCAGGCAGCATCCTCCAACCTATGGAAGTACTCATTATTGGAAAGCTAGAGCTTTATACTTTGCTTTACATAGAAATGATCAAACTGGGGTGTTATTTAGTCACTAGAGAATACCATGAGGATTTGTAACGAGGTGGGAGTGCAGAATTAGTACACGTAGCCCTCGTTTGACAATGAGCTGTGCTATGCTGGAGGAGGGCAGTGACAATCACACTCATGTGAACTTGTGCACGGCCCCATTCACACTTCATGAGCTGTGTCATGATGGGATGAGTGTTTCTGTTAGCCTGCCTCAGCTCAGCCACTGCTGCAGCCCATTCTGTACAGCTGAGCTGGATGCATGGCCAAATAGCACAAGGGACACCAAGTACTTTGATGAGATAATAAGAGAATGTGTGGAACGTCTCTGCTAAATGTGACAGTTTTCATGGGTGTTGCTTAATCAAAAAACTGAATATTCATAAAATATTCAGCATCCTTCTTAGAGTTCTTTAAAGACTTCTTCAAATACTCATTCTCACAACGGAACTCATCAAAATTTAAGAAAAATAAAAGGGGGGGAGGGGGAAGAGAAAGAAAAAAAGTGGAAGGGAGAGGAGAGGAGAGAAAAACGACAAGGGATTGTAAGGAAGATAAAATTGCCAAAAAGAACCATCAAAATCAGAATTTCTAATTATTAATTATTGATGATTATTTCTGCTCAATAAAATAAAGGAATTAACTTCGAACTCAAAACCACATCTTTTCAACCTAAAATGCAAATTCCAGATACTTAGCTTACTAGGAACAAAGTTAAAAAAAAAATGGTACACAAACTTCATTGAAGCTTTCAATACTCTTCCATTTATTTTTCCTAAAACAAATTGCATTTTCCAGCATCCTTACAATTGAAAAATCTTGACTTTAATTTGATGTAAGTTAAAATATCTAAGTTTTAATATATATGTTTAGTATAATTCTTTTTCACTTTCATATGCTTTCAGGAAATGGACAAGATGATTTCTTGTCCTTTTTATATCTAATTCCTTTTAATCTATGAACTGCAAAAATTTCTACAAATAGACAGGGTTAGCCCAGATGTTTCTAAAAAGGGTAAGAAAACACCACAACTTATAATGGGAAATCATCAGTGACTGAATCAAAGAGCTCGAATGCCATTTCTTAGGAGATAATAGCTATTGTGACTCACATTTTTACAATATGAGCCTGGATTTTTCCATCCCTCTCAGGCATATTTTTGAAGTACAAAGCTTCAAAACACATTGTTTCTGAGATATCACCATGCACAGAATGAGCATTTCCCTCTTGCTTGTCTTTGTTAAATTCAGTTAACATCGGTTCACACTGATAAAAAGTGTACTAGTTATGTAAACAAAATGTGCATAAGAAAACAAAGCCCTGAGAAGCATAATTTCTGTGGCACAGCAAGAAGTGGGAAAAGTACAAATAAACTGCTAGTGTCTATATTTATTCAGTGAGATAAATGCCATTTTCCACGACAGCCTTAGCCTTACTCTCATAGGCTTCACTCATCCCAGTTCAGAAGACCTTTCGGGCTCTCCAAACAAGACATGTATGCCCTGCCCTCCATGGATGGCTGACTATCACCTGGAAGGCCACTTGGGCAATGGGATACAAGAAAAGTAGGTCCTGCTCACCTCCAAATCCTTGCAGATGCTCTTGTAAGGGGTCTGCAGGCTCAGACCACCATCCTAGCATCTGCCAATCCTTTATCATGGCCTGAGATGCTGACAAAATCTGTGGGGAGGTCCCATCAGCCAGTGGCAGAGGGGGACAATGAGACTAAGTTCTTTGCTATGCACTACACTCAAGTGACCACTGGCTTCAAAGAAGCCTTGGCTTTTCTTGTTTTTATCTCCTAATTGCATGGTGGCACATGATTTCTTGACTGGTACAGAGGGTATAAGGGACATACATATTTCACATACTTGAGAGCCATTGTAAAGAAGCCAAACTTGAAGGTCAACAGTGAAAACATCATTCATAAAACAAAGCTTGTACACAAACAGACACACTTGTCTCAAGTAGGATTTTATTCATCCAACCACTCTGAATTCAATGATGCTTCTCAAGAAGCAACCAATGACCATAGGTCAGGGTGATGGAAGAGAGCACATGGGAGCAGGTATGTCTCAACAGTGATTCTGCTAAATCAAAATCTTACAAAATAAGAAATGGAAGATTGAAATTCACCTTTTGTTTAAGAAATGTTCAAGACTAAATACGGACTTTGCATTCCTAACTGCTGTGATAACAAAAACAATCATGAGGATGGTTTCCTTTCAAATTTTTTGAGTATGCAAGGAGTACTGTCATCTCTTTTTTTTTTTCTTTTTTTTCCTTTTCTCCATATAATCTCCTTGGCATTTTCCTTTGACCTGCAGAGCGTTGTAAAACATGAAACCAATAGGTGACAGAAATAAAGAATAATACAATGACACATCCAATTTAATGTCACTGGTCTACATTCACAATTTGTTATGCATAAATTTACACGCCCACACACATACACACACACACACAAAACTTACAAAGAAATGCAAGGTGATACTGGGCCACATGAAAGATTTATTCCAACCATGAAGTAAGTAATGGCTTCATGGAGAATTCTTGCCATTAAAATAAAAAAAGATCATCTACATAAAGTTCAAGAGCCTACAGGAGTGCTACTGTTCATAATTTTACTGACCATTAACATACAATCTCATGAGACTTGCTTCACTTATATTTATGCTCTATTTCATGCTCCCCAGCTAGGAGGCATCACAGGAATTTCTTATTGAAATTTTTACTTGTTGTTCTTGATACACCCTCTGTGCTCACATCAATACAAGGGGGAACTCAATAAGGCAGCCCTTGGAATTTTGCACTGCACACTCATTAGTTCTTCTTAAACCTGGTTTGTGTCTTTTTTCCAATTGGCATAATTTTGCAAAGAACATACACAATGATATCCTGTCGTACATGGCATGGGTTGATGGTTGGACTGGATGATCTTATTGGTATTTCCAACCTTAACGACTCTATGATTAAAAATATAAAGAGCCTCATCTGTCGACATAAATCAGCACAGCTCTGCCCATCCCAGGGAAGCCACAGCACCTGGCAAAGTGATCCATTAGACCAGGAATATTTTGATTGAAACAGTTTCTTTTAAAGAGAACACCTTCACACCAAAGGGTGGGCACCAGTGAGGTTGTTATTGAAGTTTCAAAATAAAAGTCCAAAAGGTAACCAAGTATGCAGGGAATACAAAACTATTTTCTCACCCAAAAGCAAGAAAAGAGATGCTGCCAAATGCAGCAGAGATTTGGGGGCACCAACACCTGCTGAGAACCAGGCAGGCTCCCATTGGTATTCCACAAAAATCAGATGGAAACAGCTGCTATGTTTTATAGCCTTTGAAGGAGATCTTCCAGAAAAAGCACTGAGAGCCCTGGCTGACGCAGGAGGAGCTACGAGGCAGAGCTTCTCTTGCTGCCCACGTCACAAAGCCAGCCTGCAGGTTGATATGACATCTCAAAGCACACAGATTTCCTAAAAAGAGCCTTATTTGTTCACCAAGCATGACGACCGAGGGCAGAAATAAGTGAGATAACTCACTGCATTCAAATCAATGGGGAAAAAAAACAACACAAAATGTCCAACCCAAAATCTCAGCGTTACCAACCCACAAACCTTCCATCACAATCAGCTCTGACTATGGGGTATCTCCTTTTAAATCCAGTTTAATGAATATTGCTGGCATCTCACTCATCAGAATCATGGCATTTTGACACTACCAGTGACTGATAAGATAGTCTTCAGAAAGCTTACATGCGCTAAAAGGAAATTAATTCAGAAGATTTCTTCCCAATATCGAAACAGTATTTGGGGATGACAAATGTTAGTGCCAGCATTTAATTCTTGGCATGAGGCTTCTCTTACGATAAAATATATATTTTTACTGAGCTAAAAATATTCTGACTCTTTGCAGGTGTTTTTATTTCAATTTATGCTGTAACTGAATGATAGAAATAAGCAAGAGGGAAACAGTACCTCATAGTTACCAATGCACATCTCTGCATTTTGCTGAAAATTTTAATTCTCTGCACCCAACACATCTTCATGTCTATTTTAATTAACTAGAGATTGGTCTCCGAGTTATTTTACTATAAACTACTAAGCCTTCAGAAAATCTCCTTTGCTCCCCTGAACCAACAGATCTTGAAGAAGAGCTACCAAGAAAACCAAATGTTTTCAGCTAAGGTTATAGTCTGTAGGTTTTTAACAAGAAATAAGAAATCTACAGGAGAACTCCACATTATGCCAAATGTAATACACATTGCTCACAATTTTAGGTGCTTTGAATGCTCAAATGAATAAAATATATCAAATTGGGTCCATTCTATTCACAGAGTGTTTTGTAAAGACATTCTAACGGATATAGGAAGTTGTAAAACAGCTATTAAAACATATTCTAAAGCCATTATGGGGTAGTTATGCTGTTGAAAGAAGGTAGGCTTTATATGCTGGCCACCAAAAGCTTGGTTGTATGCTTTGAGAAGAGGGAAAAGTCTGATGTATTATGATGAGGTTATAAGTAAGGCATAGCTGATCACTCCCATCTAAGCTATGGAGAGACATTCATCAGGAGAGAAAACCAACAGACTTATAAAATCATCACTAGAACTGGTTTGTCTACATTGAAAAAAAAAAAAAGAGGGATGAAACTCTGTAAGCAAAAGTCAGTCTTTTACAATTTTAGCACTGAATGTAAAGGCAAATATGATACAGTAGCTGAACTTCAGACTTTGGAAGTTGGCCTAGATGACCTTTTAGGGTCCCTTCCAACAACGATTCTACAAACAATTCTAAAACCCATTTGTAAGAGTAAATGGTGTGACGTATTCCTTCTTTCAGGTGAGAGGAAACAAAAAGAGGCTGAGAGGGGTCAAGAAAAGCTAAGAGAGAGAGACCCAAACCACACAACATCAAGTGATGGGAGGCGGCAGACATGAGGTGAGACATCAAGCCCTGCCAAGAGCTCCTCCATCTGCAGTATCAGCAGCACTTTGCTCGACAACCACTGTTGTTCACCGTATTCCCATCCCATCCATACACCAACAGTAAACCCAACTTCCCAGCCTCTTCCACCTCAGTCCCTTTCTTATCCATCCGCTGAGAAAATGATCCTTCCCCCCCATCTACTTTATTTCAAGCCAACACAACCCTTCCACAAACCTCTCCCTGTCCACTGAGCCCTCCAAACGACATTTGCACCAATCCTACATGATTCTGGCACAGCTACCTTATCTTCCTAATCATCCTGCAATGCATTTCTGTCTATTGAAGTAGGTTCCCATAGTCAAGGGTGGAGGGTTCCTACTTCTCTATGGGTTTGTGTGACATTGGGTACTAGAGGAGCCCCAGCTACACACATTTTCAGTTCTTTTTGCAATGAGGCAGAGAAAAGAAAAATCAAAAGGCACAAGTTTAGAAGTGCACTTGGCAAAATTACCTTTCTCAGCAATGGAAATGGAGACAAGTGAAGGACAAATTGAATGGGGACTCCATCATGGAGAGGATGTTTGCTGGGATATACGGAAGATATGATTCATTATTCAGTGCATAGTAAATTTGAGAATACTATTTGGATAAAGCCAGTGGATCTTCCACTCTGATGGAAGGGAAGAGATTTTCCTCCTGAGAGACAGATTATTGCTGTCCAAAGAGGAGGGATATTCTGCCTGTTTGCAATTGAAAACTGCCTGTGTATGGTTGCCAAGTTTCGGAATCAGAGCTAAGAGCTTACCCAGGCGCTGAGGTGCAATCCTCGACTCACATCAGCCAAGGGAAACATTTCCTTTGACTGCAACAGGTGGTGGGTCAGAGTCCTGGTGTCTGGGAGACAGAATTATTTCATTTCTGCCATTCCTTTCAAATGCAGCGACTCGGCGCAGCTTCATGGAAAAGATGCAAAGGAAGCCGGTGCCTACTGACAGCTATTTGATCTGAATTACATAATGCTGTAAACCATTATGTAAATGAGGCGGATACAAGCAAGGATGCAGAGGAACCAGAGGTTCATTGTTCTTGTATTCATACTTTGTAGCCTTCACCATTAGCACAAACATTGCCTTCTACTCACTACTATATTTTGCCAGTCGGTTAGCTGAATTAAACTTTATTTCTCCTGACACTAACCAAAAACCTAAGGTGCATCTGAAAGAGCACCTAAAGAGTGGTGAGCACAGATGATTTTAGAGGCATATGAGTGAGTCACATTACCAGGAGTGATTTTGGCTATGTCTCACGGATGTCAACAAGACTCATGCTTCTGAGAACCTCGTCTCTCTCCTGAATATTCCACCCTTCCCTTCTCCCCATATAATCTCCTCATCTTTTCACGTAGGATATTTTTTCAAGAATGAATAATGCATTGCACAAACAATATTTGTCAAAAGTCACGACATTTTCTGTTAATTAGCAATAATATAATCATCCAACTAAAACTGCTGGGGATATTGCATTTACTAACAAGCTACATCCAAATATGCATTTATGTGTCAACAACGCATGCTTGAGTGGTTGGTAATACTCAGTTGGGCCTGAGGCACAATGCAGTGGAAGCACACAATAGTGGCCCAGTATTGCAGCTCCCGTTGTGGCTTCCTGCTTAATTTAGCTTACGAGACCAAACAGTCAATGAGTAAAACAGAAAATAATACATCAAGTGGCCTGTGAAAGAGAAACATCTGATGCTACGGCAGGACAATTCCTAAATGGAAAATGCACTAGCTCCATAATTTAGAAATCTGTTTGCACTTCCTGAAAGAAAAAAAAAAAAGCTATTTAAAAAAAACCAGCAATATTATTAATAACAGCAGTTATGAATACACCAAAAGAATATCTCAGACACACTCTTGACTCTAATCCCTTCCTACGCCATAACAGTTTCTGGGCCAGATCAACCTTACCATATGAACTCCGGCAAGGTAAGAGATCCCAGGGGACATTATTGCTGTGATGTTTAATGGCACCTGCTCTGACGGGGTCCTGAGATGATACAGAAGTGACTATGTAGCTTGAACATCAGGGTTATTTATTCTTTCTTTCTTGGGATGACATCTACTGAAAATAAAGATTTGATGTGAAAATGGAAGATTTTATCCAGGACTTAATTTTTATTCAAGGGCTAGTATTTTAAGTACAGTTCACTCATCTGTATATTCTTTATCCATCCTGCAGTATAGTTCTTCAGTTTGGACAGGACAAATAGTGTATTATGAAAGTTTTTGGCTGTAAATATATGCACTGCATATGAAACTTGTACGAAATAGCCCCATACACAGTACAGAAGGAATCAGCTAATATCTATTTGCTTTGATGCAAAGGAACCAACTTGCCAAACCAAAGAAATGCAGGAAGTTAAATATTCAGGGAGAACTAGACACTGTCACAACACAACTCATCTATCCTGTTTTACAAGTCTACTTAAGTGAGATAAACAGTGCTGTAGACCCTAAAGAAGGTAATGATTATTCAATCTGTTAATTAGGACTCCTAAATTTAGATACAGGCATATAGATAGGTACCTGTGAAGTCAATGTCTACACTTGCAAGTCTGCTTTCCTCTGACAGAGCATGGTCATCTGAAATGAAAACCATCTCCCTATAATTCAGATCACTATGGAACATGATTCAAGGTGTGTGTTGGTTGTTAGCTTTTCTTCTGCTCAACTCTTCTAGGGAAAAATGGAACCAGATACCTCTACAGGCAAGAGGAAAAAGCAGCAGAGCATGGGGCTGTTCAACTCCTGTAGATGGTAAACTCTAACACTCCAAAAACAGCTTTCATTTCTACATTAGCTTTCTAGTGCCCACTACTATTTTATAACATGCAGTAAAGATCTTCAGCTGTAACAAACTACCTAAATTTAATTAGTCAATGACAACCATATTGTTACCAGAAACAAAGTAACTCACTTTTGCCCAGTACTGCCAGGCAAACCATTTAAATAAGGTATCTGGAAAAGACTGTCTGCCTCATGTTTCACTTCTCCAGTCTAAAGGGGTGATTGGGGTCTGGACTGTGCAGCTATATGGACAAAAGTTGTTCTAAGCTAATATTTTTAAAAGCAGAATGAAATACCCATCTAGTGTCATCCAGTACTCCTAAAGACCATGAAGAAACAATGCAAAATAGTTGACAGTGAACCTCCATCCTAGTTTTCAGTCAGTTTCCTAATCCAGTCTTGGCCTTGTTTTGCAGAACATGCCAAAGCAGAACAAGTACTAGATCGCAGTTTCTCTCCTTCCACACACTTGTGTTTAGCCTGGCTCCAAAATATGCTTCCCCAGCTTTAATTCCATTCCAAAAATGTTGCCAAAACCTGTAGTGCTAACTACATAAAAACTATCTTGGACTGTAGCTCTCTCCAGTGCATCTCTACTGCCAGAGAGAGGACAGAAATGCGTGTGGCGAAATAAAAGAGACAAGTTTGGGTGGAATTACAGTTTTCCCTGGTCCATTTCTCAAGGATTGTCACATTTTCTGGGGTCTCAAACTAACAGCCATCATTTAAATGGTGCATCACACATGATCACCAAGTCAATGAGTTACAAAGAATACAAAGAAGTTAAAGAAGACATCCTGGAAGAAATGGTCAAAACAGACCATATCTCAGCTTTGAATGGTAGCCTTGCGCTACCATGTGACTTTTCCTACCTCCCTTTTCCACCCCATCAAAGCAATGGAGCTGGCAACGGGGCCATGTAAAATCATAAAATCATAGAATGGCCTGGGTTGAAAAGGACCACAGTGATCATCTAGTTTCAACCCCCCTGCTATGTGCAGGGCCGCCAACCACTAGACCAGGCTGCCCAGAGCCACATCCAGCCTGGCCTTGAATGCCTTCAGGGATGGGGCATCCACAATCAAATGTCACAAAACACAAGGACACTGACACAAAGAGCACAATAACGCTATTTGATAGAGGAAATTCTCAGCTGCAAAGCACTATTTTTCAACATAGGCACCACCTTTAGCTGTGTATGGTCTCCAGTGATGAACAAGAGCCTGCATGCTGCACTTGCAAAAACGTGTACCAGCAGAGGTGGCCACTGCCATTGTTGCCACTGCTGAAACACACAAGCCACTGCCTCACTGTGCTCACACCCACTGTTCAGCCTCAATAAACATTCAACAAGTGTCAATGAATGTCCATATCTCTCCCATTGCTTCCTTGGCAAATGTAATCTGTGCCCACTCCTTCCTAAAACTGCCTCCAAACCTGGGCCAGAACTGCTCGCCCCACTGACCCTTGATGTTCCTTCACATTCTCACATCTCCTTCTTCATTGGGAGGCTCCGACTTAACCTAGCATTACTACAAACGAAATGGAAACGGTTTACTGCGCATGTCTAAAAATAGAATTGCAATCATCTGTGCTTCCGTTGCTTTAAAACTAAATTTATCAAGAGATTATTCTTCCGTGAGGTTTAGCACATGAGAAGTCTGATGTTTTAAAGTTCAATCATTTCAAAGTTATTTATGAGCAGAAAATCTTATGGATTAATTTTATAAAGAAGCACAATCAGCTTGGGGATCAGGCCTTCCTGCAGTGTGAATGGTCAGAATAAGCCCATCAAGTCCGTTTTTTGCTTTATTTTGTTTCATTTTCTTTTCTTTATTGTCTGGTACGTTCGCAGATAATGCCCAGCTGAGCACCAGTGAGACAACATGTAAGGGTTACAATTCTGTTTCAGAAAACCCTTCCAAGTAACAGCTAAGACTCCTATGGGTGACTACGGACAGAGAAAAGACATATATTCTCTGTTCTTTGTGGTTCGGGTTTTTTGTTGGTTTTTTTTTTTTTTTCCTTTTAAAATTAGTTTAGTTTCCACATTAGAAAGTTCTTTGAGGGGAATTGATTTTGTAGTTCCCTCTGTAGTTACTAATTAATCATCGTTCCTCTTTGCGAGGATGCTTTACAGAAAAAACAGGAGACAAGAAAACATGTTTAAAATAGGAAAACATGCTTATGAAACCACAGCAGTGGCACGGATCTGTGCAAGTGCAGGTTCTGCATTAAACCACCCCTTCAAGAGGAAAGGGGAGCAGCGTGTCCTGCCCTGTGTAACAGCTGACTGCAAATTTCCCACTGAACCTCCGGAAAAATGCCTTTCCAATAAGAGCAGCACTTTACTAAAGAGCATTCACTTTGTGATACAAATTTCCTTGTACAACAAAGAAGCCTCTCAAATGAAAGGGGAACAGATTTCTCATTGAGAATCACAAGTTTCGATGAGGAAATAAGAAAATACTTTCTCTCTAAGAACGATGGGAAACAGGCCAGAAATCAGCCTCATCACATCCTACTGCTGGTTCACCCACTGACTTGACATCCTTCTGATTGTATTTGCAAAGTATATATTAAAAAAAATGAACTTACCATAGTCATTTTGATACTGACATCAATATATATATTGAAATTACTTGGCTTTGTCCTTACGGAAGATATCTCTTTAAATCACAAAGCAATAAATGTGACAGTATCTATTAAAACCCAGGAAAACATGTTTTATTTCTAAAAGTCACCTTTAGTTTACCATCTAAGCACAAAACGTTTAAATAAAGACAAGGATCTTTTGGAGGTTTGAATGAGTAAAAATTGAATTATTAAAAAAAACAGATAAAGGATGAGCAAGCTGCCACTGAAGCCATGGATTTCCCACTGCAATAGCTTCAAAACTTTCTTGAAACATAATAAATCTGAACAAAAAAAAGTAGGGAGGCAGATGATAAAGCTCTAACTGACTGCATGAAAACATCAAGCACTTTGATTCAGATGAATAAATAATGACGGCATGTTATCCAGGAAACAGTGCAATGCCAAGTCTTTTTGATCTCAGACCAACTGTTGGGTAAAAGTATGCTGAAACACTCTCTTGGGCAAATGGGCCAGTTGCATCTCATCTCTGGGACTTTGATTATTTAAATAGGGCATTTATTACAAGAAGGAATTTCATCCCAGTGGAAACTGTGTACTATATCACTGTCCTAAGGACAAACCCAGCCCTGCTTGGCTCATTCAGGGTGATGGGATCATGAGAGCTGGGAAGCTTGGAGCACCCTTGTACCTCCTCACACTGAGATGTGCTCTGCCCAGCTAGAAACCCACTAGAAACCCTCCCATGGTCCCAGCTGCTCTGTAATGTCCTCCATTACAAGCCATGGCTCCAAACCTCAGTCCAGACCCTAAATGATATCTCAAGGCCAACAGTTGAGTTCAATACACTTTCAGAAGGCAGCAGAAAGTACTGCCATAGAATGAATCATAGAAAGGCTTGAGTTGGAAGTGACCTCAAGGATCATCAAGTTCCAACGCCCCAGTCCACCACTGCCCACCTTCCCTCCAAGGGAAGAAGCATCTCACAGATAGCACTTCTATTTCACACCCTGCTATTTTAGAGGAATTTCATAGAATCATAGAATGGCCTGGGTTAGAAGGGACCTTAAAGACCATCCAGTTGCAAACCCCTGCTGTGGACAGGGTGGCCAACCGCTAGATCAGGCTGCCCAGGGTCCCATCCAACCTGATTTTGAGCACCTCCAGTTTCTCTCTGTCTTTCTCAAAGCCCCTAAAAACAACCCTCTAAACAGCATTACCCATGTAGGTGTTTCTGGACTTGTTCCCTTTTTCCAGCAGTTATTCCCCCACAGAACACTCCACTGGACACACAGTTCTCTCCCTCAGGCTTTGGAAGCCTGAGAGCTAAACTGAAAAAAAAAAAACACCCAAGCACTAATGGAGGAAGCATAAAGAGATCTGATAAATGCTCCAAAGCTTCAGCTTCCAATAAACATATGAACTATTGCAATTGCCAAGAATTATGACTGCATGACATTATATCCAGCTTCTTGCACTTATTAAGACGTAAGGAGGGGTATCCGATGTGCAGATGGGCAGCGCCACACAATCTGCTCTGCTCCACAAACTGCCTTTTAATGGACACTCACAGGTTGTCACAGAGCAAAAGTTTTCACCTTAAGGAAACACCGGAACTGTCCAAACAGCTGCTTTTGTGTTTCATTGTGTAAATGGACAGAAGTGAGCAATTCTGGACTCTCAGTTAGTTTTTGCATGCTCTGAAGCAAGATGTCTTCTGATCTGCTTTCTACTACAAAAAAAAAATGGAGAGAGAAAGACTCTCCTCTCTCTAGTTTTAAATGAAGGAAGGCAATTTTCACGTTTTATGTAACTGAAAGTTAGCATTTTTGGAAACTGGTAGGTCAGTGAGCCCCCTTCTCCTGCAGAGTGCATGGTGACAAGGTAAGAACACCGGAAGGTAACAAGATTGCTGGTACACTCCACACTGGTTTGAGAGATCAGCTCCAGCAAGAAGAAGATTGTTTTATATTCACAAACTTTTATCTTAAAAAGTGTTAATTTACTCAGCTGGCATTGGCTGTGGGGATATAGAGAGCTTTGCATGATCACACTTCTCTCACTTGGCCTAACATTCAAAGATAATAACAGAGATAATAATTTGGAGACTGTGAACATTTAACTTTGGTCCATCAAAATTTTCTGGAATCATTAGCTACAGTCCTGAGCTGTAAGAAAAATATTACGTGCCTTTATGCAATAGTGCTGATCTATTTATCCTCAGATTTCCAAAACTACACCTGATCCAAGGTGGGATAAGTGGGCAAAGAGGGATGCAGGAGGAGATGCAGGCAAGGAAAGATGGAATTTAGTGCCTTCTAAAAACAACACCAGCCTCACTGTGCTGCGGGTCCACAATATAGAAACATCAGACTCAAATTTGCATTCCTCAAATTTCATTTCTGGAAATGCACTTCAGTCATGTTCATTCTCACTGTGGATAGCAGGGCTATGATTCATTGTTGAGACTGCTCATATTTTCCCCCTGCTTTTATAGATGTTGTTCCTTGGTGCACTTCTTAACAGAAATAGGGCAGCATAATTTATTAGAAGTGATGGTATTTTGATCTGTGACCATCAATAAGTCTGAGGCCTTCAGACCAAACACTGTTATCAAGACATGCATTGAACTGGAAACAGCATTAGAGAAGAGACAGCTAACTCAGCATTAATCAAGACTTTCTGTTCTTTTGCTATCTGAATATTGCCACCAGGCTTTCTGATAATACCAAACCTGTAGCAACTCCAGCCGGTCACACACTGATTTATTAAGGTGGTCACATAGACAGGTGACTTGAGATACTGCACTGCAAGGATTACAGACCAGATTGACAGCTAAGATAATCGTCTCTAGGGCCAGGCACAGGGTTCTGTGTTCACATCAGATTTTGCATGTCAAGGTTCAGGAAACTCTGCAAATACATAAGATCATCTAGGCACAAATTTATCTCACTCAACAGAAATTAGAGAAGGCACAGGATACAAGTGGAGACCAGCCCAGTCTCCTGGAAATGCCCTTTAGTGGTCCAGTGCAAATTGCCAGTGTGACGAGCACGTTGGCTTCTCTGTCAACTACAGTCCCAGCTAAAACTTCAGCTTAACTTGCATCTATCAGCTTTTTACTCCAGAGCTTACTGCACTGGTCAGCTGTAAGAGCTGCATCTCCATCACTGTCTATTCTGCATAAAGGAATTGCAAAATTGGCTCTTTCCACCTTTCTTAATATTTAAGCATCTGGTCTGGCAGCATCCATCACCAGGGTCGCCTGTAGTAGTAGGTGCCTCAGAGGGATGAAATAATAGCAGTTGTAAAATGAGATGTAAGACAAATGAGGATAGGGAGGGAGGGAGAGAGCTGGTATTGGGGGTCTGTCAGAGCTGGGCTATATGAGGCCATACCTATTGCAGCACAGGAGTTAAAAAACACCTCTACAAATCAGCAACAAAAGAAAACAATGAATGTGAGCTGGTTTCAACGAATGGTTAGGGTGGGGGAAGCATTAGGTAGGAATAGATATACAGAACATAAGCTGCTCACGGTGGGTAGAGGCATAAAAAAGCATCTTGCATTATTTAGACCCAGGCTGTCAGCCACTGCTGGGCAGCACAGTGTACCCACATCTCCCATAAACCTACCCCACAAAATGCAGGGGCAGAAGCAGTCTTACTCTCAGCTACAACCAGCGAGAAAATTGCAAAAAGACAGCAGCTCTGCAGATTGGAGGAGGGAAGGAAAGGGCAGACTTCAGCAGGAAAACTGCCTTCTGACACCAAGCCACTTTCAGAGCTCTCCTCTGACTGCTGTGGGAGACAAGGAGGTTTCCTCCAGCTGCACACCTGATGCCATCAGGGTCAATGCGGCGCGGTCCCTTCCGGCCTGCAGGCTGGCAGTGCACAGATAACGACCCTTCTGAGTGCAGTGCTTCATTATGCACACCAGATTAATGCCCTCCTCCCAGACTTCTCCGTAAAGGAACTGGGCTGATTTTCTGCTGCATAGTCAAGGGCTTTAGATTAACACACACAACAAAGCAACTTACTAATCCTGAAAACTAGGCATCGTACCAAGTGTTCCTTCATAATGTTAAATACCAAGATGATTAGGAAGGGCAGGGAGGGATTTTCAAGTGTGCACAAACTTTTTGAGCCTCTGAACTAAAACCTAGCTCCCAGAAATTCTTATTGCTATTTTTTATTCTTTGACAGCAGCACCCAGAGACCCCAAATGCAATTACTTTACTGTTAAGCATTGGACAAACACACTGCAAACTGCATGCCAAGCAAAATGATCTGAAGTTATTTGCCTCTTTCACCAGCAAGAGAAAGGGATCGCAGATCTCCTAGGCTTTGCCAGCAGCCCTCTGCCTTCCTATTCAAGAAGTGCAAGCAGGAACCTTCACCAAAGGCTGTGTCAAGATACACTCAGGAGGTCTGAAAGCCCAACAATGCACAAGATGAAATCTTTTCCTTGTCAGCTTTGAATTTCAGCTGATACCCATCACCTTGAACAACAATGTTGTCTACCAGCTGAACTGAATCGCTCCAAATAAGAGTTCAAAGCATTGATTTTGAGCCATAAATACTGTTTTCTCTGATGATATTCAGAAGCTACCAGGTGCTGGGAACCAAAGTGGACTCTCCAGACCACTGCCTGGAGTTCATTTGCCATCCAGCTCCAGAAATCTGCCTCAAGGACTTCAGCAATGCTCATCAGCTCAGATGTGTCATGAGGGCTGAGATGACAGGGATGCCAGAGAAGCAGGAAGGGAGGGACAAGTGCTGCAGCCCAGCTGGTTCACTGGAATTGTGTGTGGGAGGCAGGTTCACAAACAACTACGTTCCTTTTATTTCTGGATTTGTGTGTCTGCTTGAAAATTTGTACTGGCTCTGCTATATAAACAGGAACATGGGAAACTGAGCTATAAATGCCAAGAAAATTCAGAACCCCAAAGTTTATCCTTATACCTTTATGTCACATTTAAATATCTGTCTCCCAAAACATGCTTTTATTTTGCCCCAAATTCAATTCCAAGTCTTAATACCTTCACAGGCTTTAACTACTTGTCAATAGGATGAGAGGTAATGGCCTCAAGTTGTGCTAGGGGTGGTTCAGGTTGGATATAGGAAAAAATTATTCTCAGAAAGGAAGGGGTTGCCCAGACAGGCTGCCCAGGGAAGTGGTGGAGTCACTGTCCCTGGAGGTGTTCAAGAGCAAGGCAGATGTGGCACTGAGAGACATGGTTTAGTGGGCATGTTGGGGATGGGATAACAGTTGGACAAGATGACCTTAGAGGTTTTTCCCAACCTTAATGATTCTGTGATTCTATGATTCTACTTTTCTTCTTACAGCTGTGGCTGGCTTTCATCCTATCACCATTCACTCAGATTATAGGCTCTAACCAGCTCCTTTCCAGCACTCCTCCTGGAGTTTGCTCTGAGATGTACGAAGTGGCAACCGCTTATCTAGCTTATCTAGAGACCGAGCACAGCACATCATAGACTTCCCCACCAATAAGAGTCTTTAAACTTGGATTTATAAGCTGACAACTAACAGACAGCAAGATGTTGCCTACTGTGAAAAATGACGATCACACAAGTATCTGGGTCTGAGATGGGCACAACCTCATATCCCTACTCAACTACAGCATGTCCATATTCATATCTAGACCAGGAGAAGAAGCAAAGTCCTCATCAGCTGCTTATGGATACAGAACGGCCAGCCTGTTGGCTTGTCTTGCAGCCCCTCCATGAATAGAGACCAGGACACAAGGCAGTTAAATCCTCTTTTGGGGAAGGGATGTACAGATATGGATAGCCTGGAGCCACATCTCACTCATACACAAGAGATTTCAGATCCTGAGACAGAGAGGACTGATGCCACATCAGTGAGATAACCACATTCAATATTCTAGGTGTAACATAAAGCAGATGAGAGCAGTATTTCAGTATGTGCTGCATCACTCATATGTAAATACTCAGAGCTTGCAGTATTAACTACCACGGATGCTGAAAAAACAGGATGTGCAGAGGACATCACAGGAGTCCTTGCACTAGATTTTTTTCCCCTTTTTAGCCTAGTTTTCTGATGAAACAGGCTTATCTGATCATGCTGTCTGTCTTTTAATCCCCTCTAATAACTTGAATCCATTGGCCAATTTCAACTATACTTGAGATGGAAGTAGACATTTCAGATATACTAAATGCCCACTCATCCTATAGAAATGAAGAGCTACGTAAAATAAATCACTGTCCCCACATTGGGGTAAATCCAACTCCTTTCTTGTTCTGAGAGATGGCAGTCAGTATGTCAATCAATTCAGGGATATAAACAAATCATCTATGTAACACATAGCTTTGAGCCACTGAACACATTGATGCTTAGCCCCACAAGTGGGGAAGAAACTATAAGCTTTAAAGGGCAAGGTAAAGGTAGAAGAGAAAGCTAGAAATAATTATTTTTGCTACTCACAAAGCAGTGTAAACTGTATTTATCTTATTTTAAGATAACCTTAGGAAAATAGAATCAGTGATGCTGTACAGCATTAATATTGTGGCTCCTCTCTTCCACCTTGAAATGTTAAGATATAAAGCTTAGGTCCCAAAGAGTAGACAAACACTGATGTGAATAAATCCCTTAAAGCAGCACTCTACAGAACAGTGAGGTCATGAAAGCCATTCAGCCCTCCTTGGCTGTGTTCAGACCTCATTTGAGTTCAGGAGCAGCAACTTCACACAAAGCCTCTGACTAGGGCAGCCGAGAGGCAGTGAAAGTCTCCCTGAGGAGCCTGATTGCTAGGCTGAAATCCTACTCTCCCTGAGAGCAACATATGGTACACGAGAGCTGCAAAAGCAGGCTCTGAATTTACACACACTTCTAGCTTTATTTCCCTGGCTACATGCACCACACTGTATATCTGCACTGTATATCTTTACAAGAGGTCTGGTGCACAATGTTGTGCTGAAAGCAAGTTTTGAGCCAGGAGCAGAAATACGCTCCCAAACTCATGTGCTCTTGCGACAAATGGTTGCAGATGAGCATGGGTCTAACAAGACATTTTCCTACATGGCAAGTTCAACATGTTTCAAGCTTCCACCAAAAAAAAATTAGCTCAGCTGCTATATATCATGAGAAATGGATGATGCACACTGGCAGACTGCCTGGTCACCAGCTGTAATCCGACTTCTATCTCTGCTAAAAACGGAGGTCTGCCAGTGGACACTGTGCCACAAAAGCTGCAGAAGACAAAGCTCTGTGAAACCCCTAGCATGGCCAATGAGACTCACACAACTCTGTTGGCAACGCTTGAGGCAGCTCTGCTCCCTTCGCTGTGGCTACCAATGACCTGGTGTCCTGAAACTCAAAAGGAAAACTCAACATCAGCTTCTACCTGGAGGGCAAGGAGTTCAAAGGACTCCAGGCTGGCCTGTGGCCAGACTCAGAGGAGTGTTTAATGGGGTGCTTGTAAGAGGCATTTCAGATATTCCCATAAAAATGCCATTTCCATGTAAGTCCTACAGAGACAGACTTGCTCTGCTCCTCTCCCAGTCAAGGAATGCAGCAATTATGCCCACAACGGGAGGTTGTCTTCCCACTCAACAGCCAAGCTACTCTCCCATCAGTCAGCCTGATTCTGGAGGCAGCTCTCAACTCAAAATCAGCATCCAACAGACAAATCTATACAGCTGGCTTTAAAACTGAAAACACAAGATAGAATTCAGGTGGCTGAGAGGCCAAACTAGGATTGGAGAAATTGCTTTTTGTGGGTTGGTCAGTGCAGGTCTAAAAGATCTGTCTCCACAGCTTAGGATTGCTGTGCTCTGCCCTTCTCTCTTGCCATATGAGCATTTCCCAGGCAGAATGTAGACACTCCTATGATATATAAATCCAAAATTATTAGTAAGCTTGTGGTTTTCAAGCCCACATCTGCTGCATCTATCTTGGAGTTTCAGGATGTTACTTCTCTCAGGTAACAGTGATAGGACAAGAGGTAATGGCTTTAAGTTGCACCATGGGAGGTTCAAGTTGGATATTAGGAAAGATTTCTTCTCCGAATGAGTGATAATGTATTAGAACAGGCTGCCCAAGGAGGTGGTGGGGTCACCATCCCTGGAGGTATTCAAGAAAAGGGTAGATATCTCACTGAGTGACATGGTTAGTGGGCATGGTGGCGATGGGCTGATAGCTGGACTAGATGATCTTGGTGGTCTTTCCAATCTAAATGATTCAATGATGTTGTGCCTGCACATTCTGCAAGTCTTATCCTGAAGGCAGCTTCAAGGCCACTGTCAGAAGGCAAGGTAGTACCAACTGCACCTCTTTCCATAGGTTAGCTCATCCTGCTGCTCCTTCCCCATGACCCTCAACCCTGTATTCCTTTATCTTGTGAACAGCTCTGCTGAGGTAAAGATGCTGACAAAAATCTGGGTGGCAAAGTCATATACGCCTTGTTTATATAGTTCTATCACAAAAGCCTCTGTTTTGAAAACCTCTTCCAAAATATGCAGCTCGCTTGCTCTTTTGGTCATCCAGTTCCTGGATCAGACAGGAACCAGGTGATTTTACCTCAAATAAGATTGATCAGCGATGTCCAGCAGGGAACTACCTTCAAGTACTTACTAACAAGAAAAACGTGAGCTTTCCTTCTTCCTCAGGGTAACCTCTTAGGCACGTGCAATCTCTGGGTCAACAAAACAAACCTGTTTTGTTGTTTTTGTTGTTGTTTTTCCTTTTGCATTGTATAGGACTGCCTACAGTAAGGTAAATAACATCCCTCTATTCATTCACACAGGTTTTCTCTCTTCTGCTGTCTGCTGCCCAGTCCTAGAATAAAAACTGGTCCTATCTTAAATACAGCAAAGTGACCATCAGCTGTAAGGTGATAGATATCTTTTAAGTACTCCTGGCAAAACAGGAGATAATGCTATCACTTGAGGCTTGACTTAGCACTTAGGCTTGATCAACACACAGTTCAGAGGAGGTGGAAAATAAAGTGTGTCCTTGACGCCATTTCACATCCTCACCAGTTCTCTTGCTTGGTAAAAAGTAATATATCTGCACAGGCATTAACTGGTGCCTGGTTTCTGTGCCAACACAAGCTGCAGCTCCCTATGCTCACTGGTTTATTGCTAATGCAACAAATAGCCTTGGGTGTGCAGTATTTGTTGTGACAAGCTGGAAGAAGTTCATGCATCGGATGATGAAGTTGTTCTTGCTACTAGCAGGTACAATTGTCTTTTCCACTGAACTAGTACTGCACTTCCTCCTCCTTTTGCTCTCAACTTTTTCCTCTTTTTGATTATTTTTTTTAATATTTCACAGCCATTTTGCTCTACTTTCAGCAGTTTTGTTGAGTCTGCATTTTCAGAGTCTATATGGGGCTACGGTCAGGATTAGAACCACTCATGCTGAAATACTTTGAATGCTCTGTTATTCCTACAGCAAGGCCTCAATATGCACGGCAAACTCCATGCAGAGCAAAAGCTGGGCAGAACCCCAGTAGAGGTCCAATTTGAGGGCTGGAGAGTAGCACAGATCTTGGCTGAAAAGCTCAGCTTTCCTGAAGACAACAGCTTTATTTTGTTTAATCACTGAAGCACTGCATTTAACCATCCTATCTAGCAAAGCACATGGTGAGAACAAGACTGCTCTAAGTTGATATGGAATGCGTGCAGAGACAGAGGCACCTCCAGGCAATGTCCAGGATCACACAAGAGCCAAATTCCCCTTCTTTCTATACTTCATTAGCTGTGTAAGGCATACATTTGCTAAAAGCCTGCATCCAGTGCTGTCTGGTGGGGTGGGAAGTGCTCCTACTTGGAAGGAAGCAAAAGCAAGCCTTTGAAGAAAAAGAATGGTGATGAAGAAAAAACTCTGCAGAGCTACGGGTGGAAGGATCCCTTATCAGGCCCTTGGGACTGAAGGGAGCATTCTGGGGCTATCTGTGGAGGCTTGAAGAGGAGATCCAACAATCCATAAAATAAGAAAAACAGATTTCCCTGTGGTTGAAGGATATTGTCTAGATAAAGGCAGGGGATGTTTGTTTGTTTGTTTTTTCTTTTCTCCCCACATTCATTAATTTAAGGTAGCAGCTATCTCATTTTCTCTTCTTTGAGAGCAGTCCATGAATCTTCCAGCCAGGTTTGGCAGTGCTATCACATGTCCAACAACCTCATTCAGCCTGCTCCAAAGCACCAATTGAAAACACAATGCAGGGTAATCTCCACCTCCTAATCCCATACAGACAAAGGCTCTCCTCTCTGGGGTGATGGTCCTCTCCTCCAAAATCATGATTCCCTTCACTTCAACATGCTTTAGCCTTTCCTTTGTGGGATTTCATATGCTGAGCTTCCTTGAGGCTGATTGAACTGAAAGCCACACTAGAGCTCCCTAGCCTGACTGTGGTGGTCTTTTATAAGTTCTTTCCAGCTCTCACTCCAGAGGGTCTAATGTGCTCAATCTATCATCTGATTTCAACTGTTCTCACCACTTAGAGGGACAAGTGAAGTGTCATGGACCAGAAGAGATAGAAACAGTGTTTGGGCAAAGTCCTGTCCTTAGAAAGTAACTCCTAAAAAACAGTGGCAGGTAATCCATATGAATGCACTCTTTGACTTGGCTTAACCGGGCTTGACTTTATTCGACTGGACTAGAATAGAAAGTTCATTTGGAAGAAAGATACAAAACCATTGAGATCAAGGCTGAGAGGCATGGGACTCTTTAGTCTGGAGAAGAGAAGGCTGAGAGGGGATCTCATAATTGCTATAAACATCTATAGCGTGGGAGTCAAGTCGATGGAGGCAGACTCTTTGGTGGCATGCAGCAATAGAACAAGGGACAACAGGCAGAAACTGGAACACAGGAATTTCCATACTAACACAAGAACTTCTTTACTGTGAGAGTGATGGTGTCCAGGAACAGGCTGCCCAGAGAGGTTGTGGAGTCTCCTTCTCTGGAGATATTGAAAACCCACCTGGACACTTTTCTGTGCAACCTACTGCAGGGAACTGCTTTAGCAGGGTGTTGGACTCAACAACCTCCAGACGTCCCTTCTGACCCCTCTGATTCTTTGATTGAGTCTAACTACCCAAGCACTTCAGGGATAATCAAAAGTAAAGGCATGATTAGCTTGAAGTTAAACACGTGCACTTGTGCTTAAAGTACCCAACAGCAAATTCCCATTGTCACCTAAAGCTTCTACCTCCGTAATACAAAATTTTCCCAGTTTCAACATGAAATTGCTACTTTGAGTAACAAAGATCTCTCTAGATCTGCAAAATACAGACATGGCTGGACTATTCAGGCACAAAAATCACTGTTTGCCAAAAGACGACGTTCTCAATCTATATTTAAGCATCACTGAAAGCAACTGGCCTCACAACCAAGATGTCATTACTTGATTCAACATTTTAAGCATAAAAAAAACAAACAAGAAAATTGCTGTTAACTGTAAAGAAGCCACACAAAAAAAACAACCCACAATAAACATTCACTTTAGCAGTTTGAAGCTGTAAAATTGGAAAGAAAGTCAAAACTAGCAACACAAAAAGATACGAAATGTAGTAAATGCTTAAAGGACTACGGATAATTCTAAGATGCAATATTTTGGCTGTGGGAACAATGGGAAGCAGGGGTGCTCATGGTGATTAGTCAGAATGACTGAGGGCTCTTTGCCTAACCAGGATTCTCTGCGTTTTCCTCCACCTTCCTCTGCCTCATTCTTCATCTCAATGGCTCAACCCATTGGAGGAAGAAGAGGGATGGAGCAGAGCAGCTGTGGCTGTGCAACTCCTGGGCTCAGCACTATGGGGAAAGGCAATGCTGAGAAACCATCCTTGCCCATTTCTAATCTTGGCACCGTTGAGTTTCCCATTAGCAGCAGAAGAGAATGACTCACTGCACACCAGCACTTGGACCGAAGCACTCTGCACACGCACACTGAGTCAACAGCAGAGCAAAACTAAACCTGTGGCCTCGTGCAGTGATAGGAACCACAGAGGTATCCCTCCTTGCATCCCTCCTTCCCAGAGCAGGGGAGGAGTCTTCCACTGAGCACACCTAGGTCACGCAGTACATAGCCCCATTAGACATCCCTGGACCAGCTCCAAATGAATAAAAGCATCCCCCAGCACATAACAATAATAGGTCAGGTCCTAGAAGCAATAAAACCGCATTAGCAGCTTGTAAAACTATGCTAAGTAGCCTCTCTGGTTGTGCCCTGAAAAAAATTGCCTCCTCTGGTAGCTCTTTACTGCAACCACTTACATGAGTATCTGCATTTTTTAGGTACAGAGCAAAAGCTCTTTGGACAGGGAGAGCACCCTGGGTGCAGAGGGAGTATGAGGAGTGAGGTGGGCTCTTGCAGCAGAGCTTCCTCCTGCCTGAGGTTGACTGCTCAAAAGCACAGGGTGCTTTGGGCTGCTGGGAAGTATGAGGCCTCCCTAGGGTTGGGGGCACCCCTTTGGCCAAGAGTGCAAGAACCTGACTGCTGAACTGAAGCAGATCCTTCAATCCCAAAGTCAGATTTGGCCATAAACGTGCAGAAATTCCCAAGACTAAAAATATTTTATTTCCCCAGCGAAGCAGAGCCAAACTCATCACTATCATTAATATTTATTATTACTCTCAGAGCACATAACAAAGGTGAATGACCTCTGCTACAAGGTGCTTACAAGGGAGCCCCACATTCCTTACACAGGAGTGGTGTTTCCTCCCAGGGCCACCCTGCAGCTGATGCAGGGATGATTGGGGAGCCCAGCAGAGACCGAGGTTTTGTTAGATGTTTTTCCAAATAATAACTGATTAAAGTTTGTATTCCAAGTACAGCAATGCCGTAGGCTTATGAAAATCTTCTCATTTGAAAGTCATTTTCCTCCTCTGCATCTGGGACAATCAGCAGCATGAACAGAAAATAATAATAAATAAATATGCATCAGCCCAGAGTTAGTATCCAGTGAAAGCCAGGAGGCCTTGCATTTCTCACTGAGGGACCCCAGTATCAGTGGATCTGAAAGACAGAATTCTGGTACTTTCTGTAAATGAAAAAAAAAAAATCAGTGGTTCTTGAATATCTCCACAGAAGGAGACTCCACCACCTCTCTGGGCAGCTGTTCCAGGGTCTGTCAGCCTCACAGCAAAGAATTTCTTTCTCATGTTGAGGTGGAACTTCCCATGTTCCAGTTTGTGGCAACTGCCCCTCATCCTGATGCTGGGCATTGCTAAAAAAGAGCCTGGCCCCATCAACTTGACTCCCACCCAGCATTGATAAGATCCCCCCTTGGTCTTCTCCACAGTACAAAACACTTAAATTAAAAAGAAAATAAAAACAGAACAGGAAATAAAAGAATAAAACATTACCCTTCTGTAGTGCTCAGATCTGAGGGAAGTATCACTAAGCACAATTACAGGCTGAAAAACAGGCTTATGGTAAATGATGCAGAGAGCTCCATCGTACCTAAAAGTAAGGGAAGGGATGAATTCAGTGCCCTTGGACAGGTACAGATAAAACAATTCTGCCGCTGCGCATATTGCAGAGGGCTGTGCAGTTTGTTGGACACAGACAGAAGAAATCCAGTGGCCAGAAACTGGAACCAAAGAAACAAATTAGGCCAAATGTGTACATTATCAACAGAATAATTTAACCATGATTTATCAAAGACTGTCAGTTTGCCAAAGACTGAAGGATGGAAAAGCTACCTCCCTGGGCAGTCTGATCTAGTGGTTGGCAGTCCTGCTCATGGCAAGGGGGCTGGAGCTAGATGATCTTTAAGGTCCCTTGCAACCTAAGCCAATCTATGATTCTATCATTATATGCTCTGCAGCCAACACGAATGAATTATGGGGAGTCTTCTCCTATTCTGTAAATGGATTAGATGGTCACAGTTTCACGTGAATAATCTCTGAAGGACAGAGTTGAGCCTAAATCCTATAACCTGTATTCTTTTTTTATCCCACTGCCAAATCAGCAGAAAGGCACAAGTACTGCACTTGGGCTTGAAAACAATGCACAGCATAGTGTTTGTGTAGGTCTGAAACAAAATGGGAAGGGACGGAAGAGAAAGCTATCCAGTTACAAATAAGATGCAATGGTGAGAAATGCCCATTACTGCCCATCTAGACCTGCACAGGGTCCCTTCCTGCCAACAGGACGATGGCTCAAATCGCCATTCCTCTCCTACTCTAGGGGCTGTACTGCAGATAGGCGAGCACTGTCCCGCAACACCACCCAGCCTGCCAGGGAGTGGGAGATAGTCAGCCTAAAAATAGGCTGTCCTCTGCTTTGGCTCTCCCCTCCCTCAGTCCCCAGGGCACAGGGCTGGAGGTCCAGCAGAAAACAACCAGAAAAGCAGTGGTATTTTTGGAGATGGAGGAGTGGGATGCAGCACGTGGGTCCCCGCTTGACCTCACGTTTCTCGGAAAGAGCCTCTTCTGTGATGTTTAGCACTGGAGTTGCAACCTGAGCCCCACGCATGTCCTGTGAGGGACAGTGCAGAGCAGCACAGCCCAACCCAGCTGTCCTTGGCTGACCTGTGGCTAAAGCCAACACGCAGCAGCTGAGACCGAATTTTGTCATGTGAAGAGCACAGATCCCACCACAGATCCCCCAGTTGGAGCCCCTCCAGAATAACCACCACCCTGTTTGCTTACACAGCCCATGGATCACTGTTTTCTGGTTAGAGAAAGCAGCCTTTCCAGCAAGCAAAGCCTCACAGGACAGTCTTTAACAGGAATTTCATTGACGTTTAAGGTCCTTGTAGGACTTTGATGAACACTTGAACTTTAGTCTGACATTTATGTGCCAAAAACTCTGCATGAAGCCTAAATCAAGAGACCTTGCTTTCTGCCATCGATGCTTTCTCTCACATACAGCTCTACAAAGCTCCTGAACATCAGTAACATTCCAGAAATCATCAGTTCTGCTTTTAACTGAGCACAAGTCAAAATCAATTAGAGATTGATCTCAATTATGGCTTTTTTTTTTTAATTTATTTTTAGCATGCAGTTCAGTAACTAAAGTGAAGAAATGCAATCGATGAAGCTAACTTGCTTTTTAGCAAAGCTATTGCCCAGATTATAACACATTTTTGCAAAGTTTCTCAAGCTCACAAAGGCAACTGTGTAAATAATGTCACTTATCGAATTCTGCAGAGTACTCTAACAGCAAGACTGATGGGTTGCCTAATACACTGTGTAGTTGCTATAAGCAATAATCTCCCATGCTAATCACAACTATCACATTCATTAACATTATAGAAACCTCCTGAAAGAAATAATGTACAATTCAAACATGTGCAAAATCAGCTATGAATATAAAGCTAGCTTTCTAACTAGCATTGGGAAAATATTAGAACCAACACGAGGATATTTTACATCACACAGACCTAAATGTGTGAGGACCTGCATTTTTTAGTATGAGAATCAAAGAATCATAGGATATCCAGAGCTGGGAGTTTCCCACAAGGATCACCAAGTCTAACTCCTGGTTCCAAACAAGAACATCCAAAATCCAAACCACTTTGTGTGTGCAGCTCCCACAATTTACAGTGAGCATTAACTGATGGTGTCCCACATTCATGGTGGGATCCTGGTCCACTGGAGTGAGAGAAGAGAATGTCTTTGGAAGAGCATTCCACTAGGTTTCACTTGGGATATGAGAAATCCAAAATTACTGCCATGAGGAACACCACATGAGCCAGCAAACATGGAGCATGTTGGCACTCCTGCCCTTGTCATTGGATCATTATGGCTGGAAAGAGCACTAAGATCATCTAGTCCAACCATCACCCTATGCCTGTGACCACTCTAGACCATGTCACTGAGTGTGACACCTACCCTATTCTTGAACACCTCCAGGGACGATGACTCCACCACCTCCCTGGGCAGCCTGTGCCAATGCCTCACCACTCTTTCCAAGAAGAATTTTTTTCTAATATCCAACCTGAACCTTCTGCACTTTCAAACAGTTTCTTCATCAAAGGAAGCATCTGAATCTCCAAGTTGTGCTTGAATTGAAACACAAGACTTTATGAGAGCCACACATTGCTGGTCAGTGTATTTTGTTGCTGAATGGGGTTGACATTAGGGATGGACAACTTAACAGACTCACAGAAGTGCTGACTAACACAAGCAGCCATCTTACCGTGTAAGCAGTACAGCAGGCACAATCCTCTCCTTGGAAAACATAACTATCAACAAAAATCCAGTGAGGCTGTTCAGCTGTATGGAAACATGGGGCTAGTGAGCAGCATGCAGTGCGGCTGTTGGCCTGGGCATGAGAAGCTCAAAGTGAAGATGCCCAAGGGGAGGGCATGGGATGAGGGACCTCTCCGAAAAGGCCCACCCACGCCCAGAGAAAGGGTACGGAACTGGATAGGCTTTAAGACTCCTTGCAACTTAAGCCATTGTGTTGTTAATTGGGCCACCATGAGTTATGTTTTGGGGTCAGCAGGCCCCAGTTTTGGTTCATCAAGTAAAAAAGCCGTCACGTATACCCTATCTTAACTTAGCAAGATGCTTAAAAGATGATTATATCCCAAACCTATCCATGAACATTCTATGCAAAACAGAGCAAAAAAAGAGCATTTCGATCTGTAAGCGATACCAGAGAATGGGTTCAATTGCTCAGAGAAGGCAAAGGCTGCTGCAGATTGGGGTGAGGGAGGGGGAGCTGAAGGTGGCTCTCAGCCACCTCTGGGCTGCTTTGATCCCGGGCCAGTCCCCGTGGTGGCTGTGCTAATCTCTGCTGACCGCGGGTGCCTCCTGGCAGGCGCAGTGACAGCTGGGGATTACTGGGGTCAGGGGCACCCTCCATTTTCCCTTCCTCATACCACCTCACAGCCATGCCTGAGGTCAGGGTTGGGGGAGAAGCAGCCACAGCCTTGATGTGAGGATGCACATGCATTGGGGAGGTCCTCAGCATATCTGACCTGGCTGTACATGTCCCTGTTCATTGCAAGGGAGTAGGACTAGATGACATTTAAGGGTCCTTTCCAACTGAAATTCTGTGATTCTACACCCCACACTGCATCCCAGCCCCATTTGTAGCAGTATTATGCAGTAGTCAGGCACACGTCCCCCATCTGACACCACAGGTGACAGATCACAGCAAAATGGAGAATGTGCAACTAGCAAAGTTAGAAATGGTGTTCCAGCTGGTGGAGCTGGAAATGGCATTTCCAATATCCCTGTTTTATTCCTGACTTTTAGAGGTTTGTATGTATATATATATATATATATATATATATATATATATATATATACACACATACATACACATACATACATATACATACACACACACACCCAAATATATATAGATAGGCTTTTTATTCATACTTGATTTAGTGCCAGCACAGTCAAACATCCCCCAGACAGGCAGGGAAATCTATCCTTAGCTATATATGGAAGAAGATTAAAGTGGAGGGCCAAGATCCTCGTGGACAATGTCTATGTCCCTTTTCCACCTCTCCTGGCCTTTAATAGGACCAGGAATCTTTATGATGGAGTCTTTACAGATGTGATTTCAAAAGGGGCTGAAATCCTAGAGCTTTGCTCCTTGAATTTCATTTAAAACTATGTAATAATCCCTATGTACTCTACACCCAGCATCATATGACCTCAGGACCTTGGTTAACATAAGTTGAATGGACGCAGGCCTGGCAGTGGGGTAACCAAATACAATACAATATAGTACAAAACAATAAAAGCTCTTTTAACAACAACCCTATGGATCTCTGGTGGATCAGCTGTTGTGAAGCTGTGTGATTGAATCACCCTACAGTCACTTTCTCACAGAACGACAGAATCATCTAGGTTGGAAAAGGCATTCCTCTGAGTCCCTCTACTTTTATTCCAGGAATATCTTTCAACAAAGCTTGCATAACTCAAGTATCTTCTAGTCCCAGATCTCCGAACCAGATAATCCAACAGGTTGAAATGCTACAGGATAGGACAGATACATAGTAAGAGCAACAGCAAAACCAGTCTTCTTAGAAAACCAGGCAACAGCTTGTCCAATGAATGACTAAACACAGGAAACATTGCAATAATGCAACAGCATGGTTGTCTTCTTTCTTACATTCAACCAGTTCAGGCACTACGGGGATACAAAAGACATTACATCTGTCCTAACAGTTAATCAAAAAACACCTGCAAGACACCATTATAAAATTCTAGGAGGGAGAATGGTGCTTAGAAATACAATGCCTGATCCAAAGTCAAAGGGAACTTTACCTTTGGCTGCATCGGGCTCTGGATTAGGTCCTTAAAATAGTGCTGGAAGCATTCCAGAAAACTTACTTCAGCTACACTGAAAGCCTGTGCTTTGCAGCTATTCAGTAATTTTCACAGTTAGTGTTAAACTATCCAGGGAACTTTTATGCTCATAAACAAATCCCCTTCTCCCTTATATTGCATTTAAGTTGATGTTGCATCATTGACTTCAATAAACAGTCTCCTGATTCACCCTGCAAGGAGACAGCCGTCAGAATTAGGCACCAGAGATGTGCCTAAAAGCTTTGTTTCAGGTTCTGAATATCAATTTAGCTAATTAATAACAGAAAACCGCGGCCCAGAATCTTTCAGTGTTTTCAGACCATAACCTCATATTTATTTCTCCCTGTTCCCAGGAGAACACCATCAGGAGTTTTTATTATTGTTATATTATTTTAAAGTTTCAGGGTCTTTTTTTTTTAAACCATATCTCCTCAAAAAAGAACAATGTGTGACCTAGAGCACTGTTTTTGGGGTGTTCACAGCCACAGGTTGTCCAAGCCACTTTGAAAAGTCAGATGGACATTCACACACATTGCTGCCACTTGTTGGGACACCATGGGGCCATGAGTGAATTCTTTGAGGTTTTCAAGTTTAGTCAGCTTCATAGGAAAGAAACTCGTACAACTCGAGAAAAACTTCCACTAAGGGTAAACAAATCCAAGAACTCAGACTTTCACAGGAAGGCTTCTACCCCCATTTCATCCTCTGTGAAGAATTCAGAGCCTTGATTTGAAACTCATTGAACCCAGTAGGAGTGCAAAGGAAATTTGTTGCAGAGCCTACAACATAATATTGAGAAACTATATTACTTCAGCTAAGGAAGTACTGAAATACTAAGAAAAGATGAAACAAGTAAAAAAAAAAAACAAAAAAACAGAGGAAGAGAGAGAGGATTTAGTCTATATTTTTCCCTCACACATTCCTGTTTTTTTTCTTTAGCGATGTCATGTGGTTTCATAACAACTATTCACTTTTCTCTCTTTATCTAACAGCTGTCTGCTGAAAAAGACTCAAAAAAAATCTAAGCATGTTAAAAATGAGAGAAACTATTCATATGCAATGTATAATTGCATACTATATTTAAATCCTTGTACATTATCTTTCAAATTATATTTAGTTTTAACAGGAGGGGAAAAAATCCCTTTACTTTCTGGCATTGGCAATAGAATTTGTATATTGTTTTCAAATACAACAGCTCTTTCTGAGAAACTTTTGCCAGGGAATAGCTAATGGTTCAGGACAGGGAATCTGGCTAGATCAGATGTATTGTGACACTGGCACACTAACTGTCACCCAGAGCAAAAATGGGGAGTCCTCAGGGAAACTGCTGTGCAAATCTGGATTAGCTCTGCCGAAGTCAGATGAGTTGATCTGGATTTATGGAGCCGAGCACAGAACCTGGCCCTCTGCTTAACAAATGTACGGACCCTCTCAGTGCCTCCAGCAGCACAGGAGCTGCGCATCGCTCCATGTTGAGGGCTTGAGATGCAGCTGGAGAGGTGATGGAGATGATGTGCTTGGCCCTGGGAAAGGCAAGGAGGCAGCTGCGTCACACCGCTGCGCTAAATCAGGGGAGCAAGGATGGTCAGAAACCCTCATCCAGAAGGAAAGGACAGCACTTGTCCTGCTTTGCATGTTACAAGGACACAAACGCTGGGGAGCTTTGGAGGAGGAGGTCTTCTCCTGGCCAAGGAGGTGGCACCACCAGCTGCACCCGATGGAGTATTCCAAGCTGCCAGGGAGGGGAATACACATCGGTGCAGGGGGTGCCTTAACCACAGCACCCAGCCCCATGACACGCAGCGCAATTACCCTGTGGTAATCAGGCAGGTATTTTAAAAACGCTTTGGCGTGATTCTATAATTGTGCATTATGTAACAGCTACTAACGTGTCAGACCTCAGACGATGCTAAATGCTCGTCTGCGGGTCAGGTTGTAACACTCTAATGATGTGTTTCCAAGCTGTGCAGGCTGGCCTGGAGCTTTCCCGTTATTTCTCCACAGTCAGTGCTGCATCTCCAGCCATGCAGGCACCTGAAGGGCTTCCCACAGCCATGGAAAGCCTCCCCCTATCATTCCTTTCTCTTTTTAGTGTCTACATTGGGGGGGAAAAGAAATTTCACCACAGAATCATTCATCCCTATGAGCTTTACACGATAGTGAAAGTCTCATTTAATTGTCACCAGTACACTTTCTGAAAACTTGGTATTTTTCAGGATTTCCCTCAGGCAGTGTCTGCCCTTGTCTTCCCCATCCTTGGAGGCATTCAAATGTTGAATGGAGCCCTGGGCACCCTGAGCTGATGGTTGGCAACCCTACCCACAGCAAGGGGGTTGGAATTGGATGATCTTTAAGGCCCCCTCCAACCCAAGCCATTCTGTGATTTTATGACTGTACAGCCCAGCAGTAAAAATGCCCTTTGGAGGACTGAAGTAGCCTGGCAGTAGGGCACAAAATCTGAGCTAGCTCTGACAGGGGTGAACTTTGCTCATTCAAAATCAGCAGAAATGATTCCCATGTGCTGTTCTGTTCTGATTACTCAGGGTCAAGTGGGCATCTGGTTCCTGTGACTTCTAGACCCCATGTTGGCATGCTGTAAGCCAGCCTGGAGGAATGGTGACATATTGAGACACTGAGACAAAAACAACTGCCCATTTGTTTGGGAAGAGTCACCATTCCATTACAATAAGAATCTCTGAAAAATCATTATAAACAATATAATCCTTGCGAATGGACTATCTAATCCATCTCCAATTAATAGGTCTTGAAAGAATTTGTCCACAGGCGAGTTCTTCCATACCTTCCTATTGCACAGATGTTTGAGTGTTATATAAAAGCATTTAGAAACAGCAAAAAGAAAAATACACTTCTCTAAGGCCCCAAACCACAGCTTAATGGTCAAAATCAGCCTACAAACTCCATGACTACTGAGAGACCCTCCTGGCTTCTAGCACAGACAAATTATCCATGCCCCAGTCTGCCTTTAGTGTTATACACACAAATATTAACCACCCATATAACTTCATAGACACTCTGTACTAATACTGGAGCTAGAATAAAACTAGTAAAGTGTCATTTGAAAGATATCTGCTAGTCATACGTTGGATAAAGAGCAGTTCTAGAACCTTAGGAACCCAGCTAGCTTTATAAAGGACCTCTAACCGGTTGGTAGGGCATTCCATCACTGCCATAAAAAGCTTCTCTGGCAGAAGCTGTGTGAATCAGGAAAGTTCAAATCAAGCTGAAAGTTGAAATAAACAACCTAGTAAAGAACAGAGTTATTTTTTCCAGGATAGAGAACAAATTGTTCCACCTTCAAATTAATTAAGTACAGTAAAAAAAGGAAAACTCAGTGCTTAACAGCACTTGTAACAAAACATGCTGAAAAAATTAAAACTTTATTATTTGATGTGTGATACCTTTCTATTCAGAAAGTTATTGCAATATTATAAAACGAATAAAAAATGAAAACCAAGCCATTTTTGTCATGCAGAATTGAGACAAAAACAGCTTCACTGATTACAGAGAGCAGGGAAGCACGTTTTTGCTGTGGAAAATAAGGGATCTTTTTGACATCAATCAAAATTTTGCACACAGAAGAGGAAACCTCCTGAGTCACATCTCCTCAAAGGTGGATGTATTAAAGGAGAGGGAACTTCTGTGCTTCACTTGCCATTTTTTCCTGAGAGTATGCCCCAGTGAACTGTAGCTGATAAGAAACCTGAATAGGAAGGGTACAAACTATGGTTGTGATTGTACGTGTGTTTAATAAAACAGTACGTGTGTTTAATAAAACCATCGTGCTTTCTATTCTGCTTATATTGTCCCTCCAGTATGTCCCCAGCCTGCTCAGGGACTGGGATATGCACAGCTTTGGTCAGTATCTTGTTCTTCTCCCAGGCTGAGACCTAACCAGCTCCACAATGGGATCTCACCCACTGCCACTGGGTGCCCCAGTGACATCATACCAGAACGAGTGGGAAATAAATAAATGGACTCTGCTAATCTGAGGAACACGGAGTATCTCTGCAAGGGTGACCACATCACCTGCAGCTCAACTTGAAGGAAGTCACAGTCTGAGAGAGAAAAGAAGCCTCTTCAATATACTTTCTTATCTCTTCTGTGACACAAAAACAGCCAGAAGGAGAGAGGGGTTAGGGACATACCAGTTCTGAAAAAAGTTTTCTTTTTCTCATTATTAGTAACTCTAATTACTTTGAAAGAAGAGCAGTGAGATAAGTCCTGCAGAGCCAGAAATGTGACCTGATTTCCTTCCTGATTTAGAAACTGTCACTTTGCAAGAGAAACCCAAAGAGACAGAGCCAGGTGAAAGTGGGCCCAATGGTTGGTTCACAAAATAAATAATAAAAGATCAACAGAAAAATAATCAGGGTTTTAGTTCAGTCATAAAGACAACGGTTAGTTTAAAGATAAACAAACATTTATCATGTTTATCTGAGTGGTGTGATAGCACGGACAAGATAGTCACTCTAAGCAAACAGGAATATACCCGACTGACTTCATGTATTTCTCTCCAGGTTAGAATCACAGAATGGTTTGGGTTGGAAGGGACTTTAAAAATGATCCAGCTCCAACCTCATTGCCAAAGGCAGGGATACCTCCTGCTAGATCAGATTGCCCAAAGCCCCATCCAACCCGATCTTGATTATCTTCAACAACGGGATAAGCACAAAAATAGACTGTAAAAGTGAGAAGCAGTGATAGAACTTAAAATACAAATTGCTTCATACGCTGATTAAGACTCTACCACAAGAAAGCATGTAAACAGAAGCAGAAGTTAAGCATATACTTCAGAGATATACTGCCTTTGTGAAATATGAGTTTCATTTAACAGAACTGAGAAATTACTTGTTGCCACTTTTTAACTATCAGACCTATAATTTTTCAGAGTAATTCTTGAGGATGATTGGAGACAACTTACAAGGTAGTAATTTTCAGGAAAAACTGAGCATCCGCCCTCTGAAAACAAAAGGTCTCTTTGTATTCGTCATATTGAGCTTCCAAAAGTAATCCAAGGTAACAACGGATATTGATCTGTTTCTTCCAAAAAACATTACCATGATTTCAGGACAACCACTCAACATGCTTTAACAGGCAAACCTAAAAGTTCTTTCCTCACATACATAGACAGAGCATTCCTTCAAGATGCACAACTGAAAATGGTAAAGAAAATGGTCAAGAAGAGATAAATCCCTGCCTAATACAGAAAAAAAAAAAGATTTTTAAAAGAAATTTAAACTAGTTCTATTTCATAAATCTCCTGTGCCTTTCAGAATGTCATTTCCTATGAGTACAAATGTAAATATAATTTTGATTATGCATTTAAATCAAGAATGCAGTTACTACTCAACTGTTCTCTGTAGCCTGTAAAAGTCTTGTGAGGTGTGTGCTAGTCCCACAGGTGTTAGTCCATCATAGCAAGAATGGAGGCCAGCTTCTGATTCAGACCAGGAATATAATGCTTTCCACTGTGTTGCACTTTTTAGACTCTATCCTCATAAGCTGTCACCCAGACTCAGGAACCTCATGATCTACATACACCCTTCATGGTCAAGGTATTTGGGCAACATAGCCAATGATGCAACTGAGTTCCTCTGTGATCTCTGATGAGTGACTGAGGATATGAAACAACATCAGTTCTCTACCATACTGTACGGACGTTCGGCACGCTTTAAACCTACAGGACTCCTCACAGCATGAACTATTTATCCATAAAAACACAGGCATCAAAATCTGATCTTCTATGTTTGTAAAACCCTTTGAGAGTCTTAGACAAAAAGCACCAATCTGCATTATAAATGGATTCTGAATTAGTTTCAAGAACTGAGGAGAAGCACATTACAACATCAACCTCCAAGCAAAGACAAATAATATATTCCTCTACGCTTATTTATGGCAATACTGTGGTCTGTTCCATACCAAAGATTACATAAACTCCGCTACTTAAGTCTGAGAGCTTTTGGCACATTAATCTAAAAATACCACAACTTGCAGTACAGGACTCCATTGCTTAGTTTTTGAGACACTTTCCCAAAAAGACACACTTTTTCCCTTAAGGATTGACTATTTCTGAAGGTCTCTGTCAACCACATTTGCCATTTTTAGAGGCTACACCAGAAGAACAAAAATACTATAAAAATCATTGGGCATCACTTTAGTCCCATTTGCATCATTCCCATCCCAACCCAGCACAGGGCTCCCCCTCAACTTTTTTGGAATAGGGCATCTCATCAGAGGGAAGGCACCCAAACCAACAGCAGCAACACTCAAAACCACCACTTTCTTGGTCCATTAGAATGAAGGAGTTTCACTCCTCGTTGCCTTACAGCTCTGACCTTTCCGGTTCTCTGCCACCAAAAGCTTATAGGATCTGCTGGATCCATCTGCAGCTCCACCTGGCCTGCTTTCCCACGCCAAAAGGACGGATCAAATATACGTGTCTGAAAACACATCCCTGCTTCCTCTTCGTGCCACCCGGGGGAGACCCTCCAACTCAAACCGCACCGCCTCAAGGCAAGAGGAAGCCTCCCAAAACCACTCGTGCAAAGCCCTCAAATCCTGGGAAATAGCAGCAAAATCAACTTCAGCACCTTGGACAGGACACGCTCACGCAAAATCGCGAAATGGGCACATCGGCCCTGAAAACGCTATGACTGGACATGACCCTCTAGGACACATCTGCGGGCCTGTTTATTTTTAGTATTGACAAATCCTCTTTGAATCGCCGCGTTTATTCCACCATACGCCCTGTATTTCGGGAATAGCAGCTCGTAGCCCTGGTGGAGAGAGAAATCGGGGCCACGAGCTCCGGATCCGACGCCCGTCTGCAGGATCGGCAGCTGCCCCAGCCTCGGCTGGAAAGGCTCAGCTCAAGCACTCGCAAAGCTCAGCTCATCCTTTCCAGGCAAAACAAGACCTGTTGCCGTAGGTGAGCACGGCTCACGCCTTTCTCTGCTTTTTAGAAGTTCATCTCCACTTTCTCACCCATATATCCAGAAAAAAAAAATAAAAATAAAAATAAAAAGAAAGTATGATTTGTTCCCGTTGCAGCCACACTTTGGTTACATAACTTTTGCTTTAATTTAGCCTTCGTTCTCTCTTACGGTGCTCCCAGTATGTCACCGGTCCCCTCGGGGTTGCCTTGATCAAATCACAATCACCTTGCCAGCACGCTGCACAGCTCTCCCTGTTTTCCCCTACTTCCTTCAGCTGAGTGGAGTTTTTAATTTGTGCTGGTAAAAACTCCAAACGTTTCAAGTATGGGTATTTTACAAAGGCTTTTGAGGTGAGTGGTGTTATTAAGACATATGCTTAATATATTATGTCAGGTCTTACAAGTAATATCAGTAACACTCTCATGATACACGAGAATGATTAATTTTCCTTGCCACTGCGGAAATAACCATCCAAGCTCATTTCTTCCCTTCAAAACGTGCCACTAAAATTCCATTCAAAGCCATCTGACACCACATGACATTCACCAAACAATCTGCAGAGTATTTTCTGTGTTGTTGTCTCTTTCCGGCACTTCTGGAAGCGGAAGCAAGACGGAACCTAGACCAATTCCCAACCAGAGTTACTCTTCATCGGCACAACATCTACATCCACATCTCCTCCACTTCCACACCCCTGCGTAAGCTCTGCTGAGCCAACTTCTCCCTCCTGCAGCCTCATCGCGCCCTGCCCGGACGGGACGGCACCGGTCCCACCTCGAGGGGAAAGTTTGGGGAAGGGGAAACCCCGTCGCGACAAATTCCTCCTTCCTCCGACTCGCTCGGAACCGGACGTCTCGGGGGGAGGGAGGGGGGAAGGGGGTTTCTCCTTATGCTTTCTTTTCTTTTATTAACAAGCAAACAAAAAAGAGAAACTTACATTGGTTTATTTAAATATTCCTGCTAAACCAAGAGTCCCAGAGCCACTTCATTGTATCCATAGAGTTTTAGTCCCCGAGCGGTCCGTCCCGCGGGAAGGGCCCGGCTGCGGGGCGCGCTGCCCGGCCGCCGCGGAGGGCTCATGGCTCGGAGCCGCCG